>JAOTAV010065917.1:0-14127 GCA_026546445.1 Cyclargus thomasi | reverse complement strand
AAGTCGTAAAAGAACGTTTGTGTGCTAAAGCTTACTATAAAGTTAATGATTTTATTAACGACAGCACATCCTGGGAGAAGAATAAACCCCGGTGGAGGCGTGTACCAATGAGACATTTTCCGATCTCACGGCACGAACAGGCCGGCTCAACGGTAGTGATACCACGGCCTCATAGAAAACTGGCGTGAAACGGCGTTGTGCTGTATTTCGTTCAGTGAGTAAATATACCGGTGGCCCAATTTCCCTAATCCCCCTATCCCTATTTCTATTCCCTACTCCCTCAAAAAGGCCGGCAACGCACTTACGACTCATGTCACGTGTATCCATAGGCGACGACAATTGCTTTCCATTGGGTAACCCGCCTGCTCGCTTGCCACCTAAATATCATTAAAAAGGACAGTTTTCTTCGATTTGAAAACCCTAAAACATTCCCAAGGGCATATGTTTATCGCAAGGATGTGGTTATTCTGCACCGGTAAGTTATAATGATTACAATTTTGGTTAATATTTTCAATACAAATTAATTATTTTGAGTAGGAATTTTCCTGTTTGCTTCGATTCAGGGCCGGGTCCAGATAAACTTGTTTGCGACTAGTACATTAACCTGGCCATATGATACGGGAACCGTACATTTTCGGACGAGACCCCCCCTCCCACCTCACATCTAAACCGGCTGTACGGTTTAACCGTTAATGGTTAACAATTATTTAATTATGGAAGCATGGATGCTTATTACATAATTAAAAATGCTCATACACACAGACAAACAAATGTACGCAGACCGTGAGATACCGGATACTACGGACAGGACGTCCTGCACGGATAACGGACCGAGTGCATTCATATGGACGATTTCTCGTGGTTCGGACATCCCTGAGTAGAAGCTAAACGTTGAGGCCCTAGGCCTAACGCGCAATAACTCTAAGGGTCTGTTTCACCGCTTACTGTTAAAGTTTCTGTTAGGCTATTCACGACTTTTTTGACAGATTCCCCAAACAACATCTGACGAATAAAGATGTATCTGTAAGCGGTGAAATAGGCCCTTAGCCTTATTAAAATTCTAAGCCTAAGGCCCAGTTACCAAAACGGTCAGCTAAAAATTAAGTATTCGGTGATCATCATACAGACCAAGTCTCGAAAGCTGGCAATCCATGACAGTGTGTCTCACTCACACACAAAAAATAACTAATAATTATAATTAATAAAAAATAAACAAACAATATATATACAATAACATAGAATAATATATTAATAAAAAAAATAATCATATTTATATATGTAATTGGTATAAAAATTTACACATAATATATTATATATACTTATAAATTATTATATACATAAAAGTCCGAAGCGTGATGGACTGACATTAACAATAATGTTATATAAGTTGAATAAGAAGTTTGGATGAGATCCTAGGCACAAAAAATCTAACATAAGGATTACAAACAAAGGATATGGGCGAAAGGCCTATAGATGACCCTGTTTTTTAATAAAAAAAAGACATTACGTCATGCTGCATTATCTTCCACGGACTACTTCACCTGATATCCACGTTGGAACTCCCCTGCAGTGGTACCACCACACTTGCGGTGGTAGTCCCTTTCGGTACCAGGTTTATTGGTGGCACCGGTACCGGCGACTCCCAGGTACCATGGGTACCCACTCCGTGAAGCTCGGTGACGTTGAGTGTTACTGGGACAGATTGTACCCTAGAAGAAAAACATCTGTACTAATATTTTAAGACATGGGAAAATTAGATTATAGAGTTGCAGACCTACCGGTATTCTTTGGTATTAGAGAAAAAAACAGTATTCAGCGATATTTACTATTATTTTTTTTAAATTAAGTAACTTTTTCTTATTTTTTGTTATTGTTAGTATAATATTTTTTATTTGTCTTTGTATATTTGTACTCCACCAAAAATATTATCATGTAAAAATGTTGCCAAGATGAGAGCAAATCGTACATTTTCCCGGGATAAAAGTATCCTATATGTTGCCCAGACCTAATAGCTATTAAAAAAAAAGATTTATTCAAATTCGTCGAGTAGTTCCAGAGATTAGACAAACAGATAGACAGCATTTTTTGTCGATATGTGTTCTATAACTGTTCCTTAGCACCCCCACATTGATAATTTTGTAAAACTATTAAATGTAGACACACCAATTTTACTGTTTTATTATATGTATAGATATTTTCATTTTTTTCTGTTAGCGGGGGGAGAGGTTCGAAATTTCAAATATATGGTCAATATATGTAGATCCTTGAATACAGACACCATGATTGATGGTGTAACAACTAGCAAACGTAGCGTGTGACCTTGGACATCCTTAGCTGGCATGGGGCCAGGACACAATGGATATGACGAACCAGTAGACCGAAGTCCAACGAACTGACAGAAAAACCGCACGGTACCGCAAAAAGCGTGCTTCGTAGGCAGCGCAGAGTCACTGCTTATCAGCCGATATGAGATGGCGTGTGTGGTATGAAAACTAGACTGAAACGGCGTTGTGCTGTGTTTCGTCCTGTGCGTTTACTGTATAGCCAACTCCCTCCACCTCATTCTTTATTTCCGTTGTCTTTTCTATATACATATAATAAAACAGTAAATAGGCGTGTTTGTACAATTAATATTTTTACATACTAATCAATGTAGAGGGCTTAGGAATAGTGATAGAACACAAATCGACAAAAAAAAGTTGTCTGCTTGTCTGTTTCTACACGATAATCTCCGGAACTACTGAACGGATTTGAATTAATCTATTTTTATTTAATAGCTTTAATTAAGTCTAGGCAACACATAGGATACTTTTCCCGGAAAAATGCGGTTGCGGGCATCAATTAGTTTTTAATTAAAAAGGCCGGAAAACATTTGCAACGCTTCTGATATTATAAGTGTCCATGGGCGACGGCAGCTGCTTTCCACCACCCGTCTGCTTGCTTGGCCCCTAACTTCGTGAAAAAACCAATAAATATCGAAAACACTTTTAAGCCGGCATACTGGTTTCTTCAATCTATTGTGGCCATGGGGCTCCATGGATTAATATGACTACCCTCAATAATGGCTGACATTGGAAAAAACAGCTTACAACGAAATATGGCGCTAGATATCGCCCCTGAATATATGATAGTTTATATAATATGATGGTTTATGCTACGAATATGTAAAGAACGTATATCCTTTACTCATATTACGATATTTCACTGGCCGTTTTCTGTTTATTGTGCGGAAATAATATTTTCTCTGGGATAAAACTATGTATGTATGTAATCTTTCGGGACTAGAATTATGAAAACGAGTTTTTATTTGTTTTAATTTACTAACTTAACATTTATGTCTAGCTTAGGGCCGATTTACACTTAATTTAGTTAAGTTGCGAGTTTACTTGCGTGATCGGCGAGTTTAGTTATTTTGACGTTTGAACGGTAAAATCGAGTTAAGTTGTAAGTTAACAACTTACAACTTAACTCGATTAAGTTGGTTTAAATAGAACGCGATCCTATTTTTTGGCGAGTTAAGTGCGAAGTGCTATGCTCGCGTCTCCCGCATCCCGCCAACTTAACTCACCAGCGTGTAGACGATTGAGCTTAGTACAGTTCATATTAAAATATTAAATTTATCAAAAATTTTAATACAATAGGTATTTAGTTTAGTAAAATATTAAATAAAATTAGTTTTTATGCAGTAATTGAGCAATTTATGGAGACTTATCTTGTTATCGAACCTGCAACTTATGATTACTGAACTCGCCTACATTGGAACGTCACTTAATACTTACTACTTAATTTTTAGTTGACCGTTTTGTTAACTCGCTACTGTACTTAATTAAATGAAAACCAGACATAAGTACTGTAGTTAAGTTTTAAAGACACAATTTAGTTCTGTCGCCGAGATGTAATGAACATAGCGGCGCTAGGGGGAGGCGGCGCTGGACGGCCGCCCAGGGTACCGCACGCGTTATAAAGGGATGCCTTCCCAATTTTTTTCGTATGTACTTAAATTGTAGTTATCAAGTTGGGGGCGCTGAAGAAATCTCGTCGAAGGGCGCTGTGAAGCCTAATTCAGGCCCTTCTGTACATTTTCTTCATAATATTATTATTATCATAAGAAAACTTAACTAGATTTATTATATTTGGGTGCCTGTGTTTTTATTGTATGTAACTTTAACTATGGGATTTGCTATTAAATTAACTATTCTAATCAGTAATCTATATAATTACTAGCTGACCCGGCAATTGTTTTGCCGTAATATAATAAATTCGTTGCCCCTTACATTTAGGAGGATGAAAAATAGATATTGGCCGATTCTCATTGATACCGGATAAGCACAAAAAATTTCATCAAAATCGGTCAAGCTTCGGAAGAATATGGCAACGAAAACTGTGTCACGAGAATTTTATATATTAGGTATAAAATCCTTTTCCTGAACTATACGCATTTAGGAATCAACGTACTGCCTAAACCACTGATCGTAGAAAGTATTTGGAGATTTTTTTCTCTAATAAAAATAAAGAAATTAGCAAAAAAGTTAAAATTAAGAAGGAGGTCACTGCTGCCTAGTGACGTAATCACTAGAATTAACTGCCTCATGCACTTATATCATCTTGCACTATACTTCAGTTAAAAAACATTATAATATCTAAGCTCCGTTTCCTCAACTCAAACCATCATTTCCTCGAAATATTGGTTATATAATATTATTTATTATGTGGTACTATTTGGAGATATTTTGACACTTTCCCCCTTTACGTTCCCTCGAGAGTATGTAACTATGTATGTATGCATGTATTATTGTTTGGCACGCTCTGCACACGAAACGGCATGATGGATTTTGGCTTGAGAGGTGTCGTTAGATTCGTATTTACTGTAAGAGTGACACTAGATAAAACGAAATGTTAAAAAAAAAGATGGCAGATTTTCGGTTCAAAATTAGTATATTGGATTGTTTAAATTTACCCGACTACGGTGAAGCAAAAAGGAGCATACGACGACGGGTATCCTTTTATAACATGTCTAAATCACTATATTTTCTTGTTTCTTACTTCTTAGCACGTGTTTTAGTAGTCGGGTTTTAGTTTTTAAAAAGGTATTTTTATTTATTTTTGTACATTTAGCTTATGTTCATTGTCATATGTTAAGAGACGGGGACTACCCCGTCACTTAACTTAACATAAACACATCTTTTTATGACTTCTTCGGGACCAGCCGGCGCGGCGTCTTCTGCTCCGCACACCACTCACACGTCATTTTACTGGTGATTACACACCTGTATATCCTCAGCCACTGCAGTCGACGGACATCTATAATTTTCTCTGCATTTTAAATCCACCAACGTAGACATGACACATCCTTTTCACAAGTCATCGAGGCGTCAACGTTTTCGTATTGGCCTTTTATTACTTTTGACGCAGTATTTGCCTCTGCGGACCGTTCTCTTAGGGCAGCCAAGGGCTTTTAAACTAGATCGAGTTATTCTTTGTAAAGGTCTGCCATCCACTTTTACACCAAGTCCTGGAGTAGACACGAAGGTTTGTCGTTCTTTGGTGGCAACATCGCTGGCGAGCTCCGGCGCGTTATCGGATCTGTCGAGCGACCGGTCGGGCGATCCGGTCGAGTCGCCGTTCAGCGGGTGACAGAGTGCCAGGTGGAGTGTCGACACCAGCAGCAGCAGGCACAGTGATGACGATGAAAACATGTTGACAGTTGGAGTGTCGACACAAGAATGATGTGTTCAACATATTTAGTTAAGCTTTAAATATAATAACTATTGACTAATTCTGATGAGTAAATATGTGACAATACTTTATATGGGTACTCCTGAAATAAACAGGACAATGTTTGTTTCGACCGTATTTTGCCAAACGCGGCGTGGGATAATGCTTAACCACGATCAAATTGTTTCAATAGGGCTATATGGAATTACAGAAACTGTGTGTGTCACGCCGATCATTGAAAAGTTAGCTGCGCCCTGCGGTTTTATCCAGAATAACGGCTAGCTTCATGCCAAATTCTCTTTTAGTAACAAACAGACACACATAGGCAATATATACACAAAAATATTTTTATCATTGTTGTATAGGATATAGATGCAATTTGGTGCCATTTTCACAGGTGATCTGATGATGCGATCTACTTGTTCAGATGGATTTCAGGTATATAACCAAAAAGTCTGATTTTGGACAAATATATACCCTGGTTCCGAAGGTGCAATAAAACAATTTTAATCCTTATTGATAGTGGTTCAGTGCATTGGGTATTGTCTGGTTTACACATATTAATTAGATAACTAAATTTTAACTCCAATTTAAGTGATTTAACTTGCCACTTGCTACTAAATTTTGTGTTTACATGCAATTATTAACTTAAAATTTAGTTAACTACTTATCTACTTTATACGTGTGAACCAGACATTAGTGTCAGTTATAGTTAAAATAACAAAATGTAATTTCATCTTAGTTAAAAAAAGGTTATATGAGGTATATCCGAGTCGCAAGTGCGTTGCCGGCCTTCATGAGGGAAAAGGGAACGGGAATATGGATTAGGGAAGTTGGGCTACCGGTGAACTCACTTACCGAACGAAACACAGCACAACGACGTTTCACGCCAGTTTTCTGTAACGCCGTGGTATCACTCCGATCGAGCCGGTCCGTTCGTGCCGAAGCATGACTCTCTCACGGCATGTTTTGCTGGGGAAGTCGTTTTTTATTTTTTATTTAATTTTGGTATCGAATGATGTCACGCATTTTACCATTGTAACATGGTGTAACGTATTAACTGCTCTCAATTCATAGATGGCGTTTTTAGAATAATTGGTCCGGATTAGTTAAAAAATTCGCCTTTAGATGGCGCTTATTAGTTAGCACGCAAGTGCCATCTTGCGGCGAGTAGACGAAACATATTCGGTAAAAATGAAGAGCTACATTTCGTTTTTTATTAAAAGATTTTTTTTAAAAAAGTCAAAAGACAAAAGTAACTTTTTCAGCGCTATTTCCTCCAGTTCAGGTGGCTTAGGTATCTCCCAACTCTCTAGAGTCTAGAGTCTCTCTCTTGATGACTGCCACGCACTGTATAATTCTGGAATGAATTGTCGCTAGCAGTATGACCGGAGAGATACCGTGGCTTTACAGAAAACTGGCGTGTAGCAGCGTTGTGTTGTGTTTCCAGTGAGTGAGTTAACCGGAGACCCAACTCCCTACATTTCACTCCTATGAATCGCTATTGCTAATTTTGGGCCGGCGACGCACTTGCAACGCATTTGATATCACAAATGTCCATGGGCTACGGCAGTTCCATTCCGTCAGGTGACTCGATCGCTCGATTGCCCCAATGCTTCAAGAAGAGTATTCTCTTTAAAAGGCCGGCAACACCCTTAAAACTATTCTGATGTTGCGAGTGTACAAAGCCGACTGTATGGTATAATTATATTTGTTTGATTTTCGCCATCGACCTACGCGGAAAATTTACCACCCATATCGTCTTGATGAATGGTAGTCTTCCAGTACGATTTTCGCGTAACTTTCTGCCTCGCACAGTAAAACTCTGGAATGAACTATCACCAGCAGTATTTACTTCAAGAAGAGAGCGTATTCCCTCTTAAAAGGCCGGCAACGCACATGCAACCCTGATGTTGCGAGTGTCTATGGGCGGCAGCAGTTGCTTTCCATCATGTCACACGTTTGCTCGTTCGCCCCCTTATTTTATAAAAAAAAGTAGCCCACTCGATAAAAATTGTTTAATAACAAATGAATCAAACAATAGTAGGTGAAGGACGCTTATATAAATAACTAATATATTTTTAGACGCCGCGACTCACAAATTACAATACTTACTAGTTGGTGGCAACCAAGTTACGCAAAAATTCGTATATCACGCGGGAACCGTACATTGTTCCGGGATAAAAAGTATTCTGTATGTTGCCCAAACCTAATTGCTATTAAACAAAAAAGGAATTTATTCAAATTCGTCCGGTAGTTTGTTGCTGAGATTAACACGTACAAACAGACAACAGACAAACAGACAAGTTTTTGTGTTGTGTTCTATTACTGTTCCTTAGCCACATTAATTATTTTGTAAAAATATTAAATGTACAGACACTCTTATTTTACTGTTTTATTATATGTATAGATGCGAAAGTGTGTCTGTCTGAATGTTACCTCTTCTCGCCTATGCCACTGAATCGATTTTGATGAAATTTGATATGAAGGTTCGAGTCCTGGGGACATGGCAGTTGCGTGGCGTGGGTATCGACGGCCCGGGGCGGAGGACAATTTTGCCGCCCCCTAGGACAATTTTGCCGTTCCCTTAATTAGGCTTTTCAATTTAAGTATCCAATTTTTTACAAACAATAGGAGCGATTTTTATTCACGCGGATATTGTTCGCGCGATTTTTTTTGTTTTTTTTTTTCTGACAACGAAAGTACTCTCATACAATTTAATGTAAGATTCAATTTGCTATATTAAGCAGGGAAAAAAATATCGGACGATTAAAAGTCACAGTCACTATCTAATTTTAGAAAATTTCGGAAAAAGCCGTCATCGTTATTTTGCTATTACGCACGGGATTATGATATTTGAGGAATTCGCCACAGAATAAATAATTGAATATTTGGAGCTTTTTTTAACCTTAGCCGAATTGATATTTGTGTTGGAAATATGAAATATTTCGAGTATTTTATTATTTCCTGTGAAATTTCGCCGCCCCCTAAAAAGTGCCGCCCGGGGCGTGCCGCGCCCCCTGAAAGCTACGCCGCTGAGACATAGGATACTTTTTATTGGAAAAAATTACGATTACCGTGCGTTCAACGAATTTTAGCGCAACGAAGTTGCGGGCAACATCTAATAAGAAGTAAGCACCAGCATCATGTTCTAGCTATTTTCTACTGGTAAAAACAAAAAGTTAAACACGGACAATATACAATAAGGAAGCCCAAGAGGGGAATTTTGGTGTTACTCGAGTGCGTCAGATTAAGCTAGTGTAGTCTTTGTACATTGTATAAAAATCAGATTTCTATGGAAGCGCTTTTTTTAGCTATTACCGTTCTTGAAATACAGGCAGATAGACAGACAGATTAACAGAACAGAACCCTAAAAAGTGACTTATGTGCAGCCGACTGCCGAGTATTCCTTTTTGCCACCGTGAACCTACAAATTACAATACACCCAGCGTATACGCCTATTTCAAATTAAAGTAGTCATTTATTACATAGTAAAATATGGACTTCCCTATAACATGAAGGTATTGTATAAAAATGCAGGTAGCCTTAGCAAAGCCTTGACCGTTCTAAGATTTAGTTCTAGGATTATACTATCTTCTTGATGCAAAGTATTTTTTTGCGTTCGTATTTAAATCATTAAAATTAGAAGTGTGAAAGTTTGTTTATTTGTTTTTTCTAATCACGCTAAAACAGCTGAATGGATTTTGATTATATTTTGGTATACAGATAGTGATTAAGTGACCTTAATCACTATGAGAAGCTTAGAAGGATCACAGAGTGACATAGACTGTGATAATATCTAGTAAATTGTAGGATACCTTTTATTCCGATAAAATGCTCCCGTGGGGTAAATCGTTTCCAGACAAGGCCTCGTGTTAATTCTAACCTCTAATGTAAGTAATGTCAATATACCGTCGTAAATGTAGCCTATAATGTAAATGAATAATTGATTCCTTAAAATTATTATTGTTAGGTAAGCTTGCTCATATCCATACTAATATTATAAAGGGGAACATATGTTTGTTTGTCATTCCTTCACGCTCTAACAAAGCAACCAATTAACTTGATTTTTGGCAAAGATTTAGGTAAAAAGATGGAGAGTTTGTTTTTCAAAATTCTTTATTTAACATAATAATAGATACACATACAATTGGATAAACTCAATTATACTGAATACATAAAGTTAATTAACTTACAGTTTAAGCGCGCCTCTTAAAGTTTTGCTTCCATGACAATAGGTATAATTGATATCATGCCAGTAACAAAATCATGTCAGTAGACATTGATATTTGCACGTAAATGCTTAGTTTGCAGTTTACTTTTAGCAGCGAAAACTTACAACAAATTGTTGCAACTACATATCACGCAATAACAGCGAGCGAAGCCGCGAGCAAAAGATAGTTCAGTTGTAATTTAATTAAGACAATTAATGCAATATTAAAATGATTCTTTTGAATAATTTATTATGCATTTATTCTCATAGCTGCCCACTTCCGCGATTGATAACATTTTATCTATAGTTATTTATTTATCTTTAACTAACTAGCGCCACATTGTTAGAAAAAATCTTTATAATATAATATAATAATAATAATATAATATATTTTTGGACGCTTTACACCACGTCAGTCGGGTCACGTTGTAAGTACTAGAAGGACTTATGTTACGGGTATCAGACAACGGAAATATATTTAATACTTTTATACTATACATATATTTAAGATTTTTACTATATGATACACATCCACGACCCAGGAACTTTGAAAAACTTTCGTTCCGTCGGCGGGATTTGAACCCGCGACCGTCGGCTTGAGCTACCAAAGTGCTCAACTACTGCGCCACAGAGGTCAATGCGAAAAAAATGCGTTTGTCGCACGGAAATCAACTCAAAGTATCTTCGTACCAAATTTCGACAAAATCTGTGCAGCGGTTTGGGTTTTCATTAGAGATTTCTAGAGAAATTTTTTTTAATTGCATAATATTAAATTGAGTTTTTCTTTGAAATGCTTTCAAAGGGGCCCGATATTTGAACAAGCTAATTGTCCAACAACAAAAAACCCGACTGAACGAACCGTTGTAATTTAAACATTGCAATATTCGAATTTGGCGCCAAAAGTCTGACTTTTTTTATATTTTCATATGTCACTCTCACGGTAAATACGGATCTATCGACACCTCTCAAGCCAAAATCCATTAAACCATTTAGGCTGCAGAGCGTGCCAAACAAATAAACATACATTCATGATACATATACATACATAAATCCTTCTGGCGCAGTCGGGTAATAAAATACTATCTTACTATATTTAGGACATTCCGGCAACCTTCATGTGAGCTTTCTTATCAATTTTATTATTTTAGCTTTATCAGTGCTTGAGGTCGAGAACCAAGGTTGCTTACTATCTGGAAAGGACAAATTGACCCTTTTTATGGTATCGGTTTTACTAATTTTCGATCCGAAATGGCTAGTTCAAAATTGCTATATAAAAGTTTCGATCGCACTTGTAATTTAAATCAGCTGTTGGACGCGACTACGTTCGCGTATTATCTTGTTTATGGATTATTCCGTTTTTACAACATTTATTACTGCTCATTGCATGCATCATCATAAAAAGAATTTTTCAAAAGGGGGTGGGGCAGGTGGGGCGAAACTTTTTAGGGGGCGGCAATGATTTTTTATATAAAATAAGAGGGCAAACGAGTATACGGGTTTCCTGATGGAAAGTCACTAGCGCCGTCGCATAGACATTCCCAACATCAGGGTTGCAGGTGCCTTGCCGGCCTTTTAAGAGGGAATACGCTCTTTTCTTGAAGGTTTGCAGGTCGTAGCGGTTCGGAAATACTGCTGATTATAGAATTTCACAGAAAATAATAATATATTCTAAATATTTGACAATCTCATACTTCTAACAAAACTCCGGGGCCTTTAAAAATCCCCGGTATATATTTGAGAATATGTTATGAGTAACTTATTCTGTAACGAATTTGGAATTCTAGGATTTGATGACAGTCCTTGCCGAAAAATTCTTTAATATTAGATCGTCTCCTCGCTGCGATTTTTTTGCGCGATTCTTTTTCGCTACTTAGCTGTAATGTAGCATATATAATAAATATATGAGAGTATCTGTAGTGGCAGAAAAAAATAAAATGTCCCAGAAAATTATATGAAAAAAATCCCACGAATGAAAATCGCTTTATTAAGAGTAACATTAGTTTTTAATGAAAAATTGTACAATTCAATTGAAGAGCCTAATTAAAAGGGCGGCAACATTGACTTAGGGGGCGGCAAAAATTTTCTCCGCCCCGGGCGGCCAATACCCACGCCACACCACTAGCAATTAAAGTCACCCGTGAACACTAGCATCAGAAAAGTTACAAGATCACTGATAGCCTCTTACGATGGAAAAGGTAAAGGGAATGTACGGAGTAGGGATGTAGCCCTTTGATAAAATCACTTTAGAGTAAGTGAGTAACGCAGCACAAACGCAGCCGTTTCACAGTTTTCTGTGAGGCCGTGGTATATCATCTCGTTCATGCGACACGTGACTTTCACATGATTGGCGTTTGACAAGTTCAGATACATTGCAGTGAGAAGTAGAATTTTCGAAATAGGTCGCACCACACGCACAATTTGAGCCATATTTACTCACTAAAGCTGAAAACAATCTGGTCGGACGCAACTGACAGCCCATACCAAAACATCTGGGACTGACTTCGGACGCGGCTGACATATCACATTAAACGTCCGCGACATATGTCTGGTAATAACAAAATTTTAGCTTAATTTTAAGTTAATAACTGCATGTTAACACAAAATTTCGTAGCAAGTGGCAAGTTAAGTCACTTATAATTAAGTTAGAATTTAGTTAACTACTTATATACTTAATACGTGTCAACCAGACGTAACGCCTTATGATCTGCACAAAGTACAATAATATCTAGACCCCGGCTGTCAGTCGCGTCCGTAAGTCGCGTCCGATCAGTGTGTTTTCTGCTTTATGCCACGAAAAATAAATATCGTAATATTCATTTTTCGTGGTAATCTACTCTTAACGACGTTATCAATAAAGTGACGTGGACATTGCAAATACTGACGGGCGACGTTCTATTTTTATTACAATTTGAATGGGCGTAGAGCGTTCGTACGGAATCGTAAAAATATTATTTTTACGACGCTTTTACTACACCGCTAAATTACGTCTAATAGGGAATGCTAACTAACGTTTTCATCAGAATAATACTATTTGTTCAGCTAAAACATGTAAGTAAAATAATGCTTAAATGATTTTATTACCAGAATTATTTTTTTTTTATTAGAATAATGCTACCTAGTTATTCGATGCAAACTGGTTAACAAAACAAGAGAAATAAACAAAAAAAACCAACTGCGGGAAGTAGGAACCGTTGCAATTTAAACATCAAGTTACGTATATTTCTTGAAAAGCTATTTAAGTCCCTTCATTTTTAATACTCTACTCGATCTAAATAAACGGAAAAAAATTTGGAACGTCACAATTATTCTGACTTCAAAATCAGCCATTTTCGTGTTCAAAAGCGTACATTTACGAAAAGAAACTGCGAGTTTTTAATATGTTAGTTATCTGCTTCTTCCAATTATGTCTTCAATTATACATACTCTTGAAAAATAATCCTTCATCTGGCGGAGTCGGTTAAAAATACTAAAATGATTTTGCTTCCCCTTGCACATGCTCTAAATAATCGGCGTTGATCAATGATCGATAATAATCAGCGTGATCATTGTGCAGATATCTATCAGGGAGTGCAGTCTCGATATTCCAAGATCTCGAAATACCGAGACTTGCATCTTTTTTGCAAGATTGACTTTGCGCCAAAAATCTTACGCGATCTGGCAGGACTGAATAGCGATACATTTCATGTCCTTCCAAGCGTGCCGTCTTTTATGCTAAATTAATAAAACAAGAATTTTATATGTATGAATCAGACGCGGCAAATTTGCAGCGAGTTTATCAAAGCTTGTCGTTCGTTGTGCCAACCAACTGGATACTTGGACCGAAACATTCGCAGTCAGTTAGCTGATGATACTCTCGATACCTTGTGCTTCCTACGAATTTATTTCAAAATAACAAATAATTCAGTAATTATTTGGTCACTTAATAAGGAAATTTCAATAACATATAAACAAAACTCAGACTTCAACCATGAGTTATAACAAAAGAGTATTTTGTGTATGATTATCGTGTCATCTGAAAATATTGTGTGTGCGTAGCGTTTTATTTAATTAACGCATATAAAAAAAAAAATATTGGCTTTTCACGCTCATTATGTCAACTATAACTGGGAAAAATTTAATATAATATAATAATAATAATAATAATAATATCTATGGACGCTTCACACCACGTCAGTCTGGCCCTGTGCTAAGTACCCGAG
>JAOTAV010065906.1:0-14129 GCA_026546445.1 Cyclargus thomasi | reverse complement strand
ACGAAATGTATGTAACGTTGCTAAAAATTATTGGAACAAGAAAATTGATTTCCCGCCTTTACTTGACACTGGCCATGATTATAGCCAAGCGCCATATAAATAAATAAATAAATCAAGAAGTATAAGGACGTAAAGACTATTCATAACCTAAATTTTTTGTTATTAATCACTTATCATAACAGCCTTTTGTGCTTTACCACAATGAAACCGCGGCCATGTGGATGTAAAGGTTGTAGAACATGTCTTATATGCGAGACACAATACGGTGCAAGTAACCTCAAACCGGCTATAAGTTTAGATAAAGATAAAGGCTATGTTTACTGTCCTTTGTGCAACAAAGCTTGGCCTGGATGGGATGTCGACCTCTATAAAGACCATCCCAACCATCGAGGCACACCCATAGAATACCCTGGTGTTTATATTCAGTTGGACTTTATATCAAAAGATGAGGAAAATGAGTTAATGAAAAACATCGATGAAGTACCCTGGGATATCTCACAGAGTGGACGTAGGAAGCAAAATTTCGGACCCAAAACTAACTTTAAGAAAAAGAAAATCGTGCCCGGCAAATTCGATGGTTTTCCAGCATTTTCTAAATACTTGCAGGACAGATTTCTTACGGTACCACTCTTAGAAGGCTATGAAGTGATTGAACAGTGTTCCTTAGAGTATGATCCGGATAAAGGCGCATCAATTGACCCCCATATTGACGATTGTTGGATATGGGGAGAGAGGATAGTTACAGTCAACTGTTTATCAGACTCCATACTTACTATGACTCCTTATAGAGGTGATAGTAAAAAATATAACTTGCACTGTGCTGAAGAATATCCTCCCGTTGTTATTGGAGATGGCATTATCAACACTGACTTAGATATTAATGGCTATAGTATGCTAAATGTGTGTAAGCCTGCTAAGGACATGGATGTCATTGTTAGGCTACCAATGCCCAGGTAATTTTTAAACTTTTGTTTCATTTTTTAAACAAACATTCCATCTTGTAAAGCTACAAGTTTAAAAGAAAACTAAAATCACTTTGCGAAAAAATAAGTTTTATTATTAGATTTTATATGTTATGTTTTAATCTCTAAAATTTTTCGAAATAATACCATTTCCTTTAAAAAACTTACAGGCGCTCACTTATGGTGTTGTATGGAGAACCGAGATATTACTGGGAACACTGTGTTCTACGAGATGATATTACAGCTAGAAGAGTGTGTATAGCATACAGAGAGTTTACTCCCCCTTACATGAATAATGGTACTCATGAGAATATAGGATTGGACATAAGGAATAGAAGTAAACAGTTCTGGGATCACCATGATCGGTACAAACAATAAGAAATTAATGCATAGAATCAAACCACATCTAAAGTATTAATGAACATTGAGAACCTGTGCAATTTTAGCAAATGAATATAATAATATTCCTTTACCAAATAGAACATTTTGTATATATGATGACTTTAGCAAACTTAAAAGAAATATGTAGCTTTTTATTACAAATACTTTCTTATGCTTGCCTAGACATGAAATAATAATACGGTTTGTGACATGGTTAGAGCCTTGTATGTATCTGTACATTGTTTTCCAGTTTTTTATTGGTTAATGTATGGTGGAATGACACCAATGGCAAATATTTTGTTTATTTTCCTTTTTCTGTCTCTGTCTTCTAGGAGAAAATGTATGGTTAATATAATTTATTTATTAATATCAATGTAAAGATTTAATAAAACAAATATGATATTATTTTAATATATTTTTATTGTAAGACCTTTTAGAAGCCAAGCTTCCTGCTCATTTATTGTATTATTTACATATTATTTTTAAATTCTATGTAACATAATAATATTCTCTTATGATTTATATGTTTAAAGATGCAGAAATTAACCATTGTTTTAGTTTTATTTAATTTCATTTCATTAAAAATAGAATATTGAATACTGACTGGGAGTCATCCAAAAAAGCTGGCCACCACTGTCTATAAGTATCGAATTGGTAAGGATGGCAGATTATTTTATAATAGGTATATTTAAATTTGGTCATAGGTAAGTTGTGTTGCCTGAAAAAGTCAAAATCATGCGATGAGTCTGGAGGCACAAAACTGCAGTTTGAGAGTTTATAACCTTCTGATATTATTGATACACAGTATAAATTTTATTATACCATGGACTAAGTAATCACAAAGTAGACTGTATAGTTAAAGCCAAACTCGCTCACAAAAGAAGTTTTGCGAGTTGAAGTTCATAAACTACTAAACACCAGGGTTGCAGCGCCTATGCAGTGCTGGATTCAGTTGGTGTGATGTAGACTTTGTCATCGTTGGCCTTGGCAGCTTCTCGCGCCATCACCATCTGCTCCTTGATGCTCCACGCCATGAAGGTTCGCTCACTTTTCAGCTTCCTAATGCAGCGCGCTAACAGCAGAGCGAATATAATCCCGAGCAACTAAAAATTAGAAAATAGATGATTCTAAAGTTTCATAGATTTTTTAATTTTGTACCTATCTAGATTTAAAAATGTCCTACATCCATAAAGTTGAAATTAAAAATTTACCGAATATATAAATCTTTAATTTTAATACCTGTATAAACATAACCGACACCCCAAGTACGCCGATGACGCTCGCGTTCTGCACCACCAGTGAGATAACGGCATTCTTGCAACCGACGGCCCTCATCCTATTACAGTAAATCTCGCCGACCGTCATGCAGCAAGACTCAGGCACGATCACGTTCACCTGATCACCGTCTACCTGGGTGGACACCACCACTGTGGACTGGTTGGCAGTAAACTCCATACCCACATAGTCCAAGTAGGACTCACTGCCGCAGCAGCTCAGCTGGAATGGTAAAACGTCACATTCACGTCTATTAAAAGACAGTTCTATAAATGATGGATGTTTTGCACCATTTCGTTTCGAATTATTGTGTTATTAGCTTAAGGCCTCTCTTACACAGGCAAGTTGTTATCAGTATCGATTGCGAGCGCGGTGGTATGACTTCGTCAGAACCCCACGTGGTCGTTTTCAGCTGTCGTCATATACACCGCCGGACTTAAAAATCTTTGATAGCGCAATGCAGGAGTATGGCGCCTATTATGAGTACCACCACAAATCAACGCCTATTAATCTCTAAAAGTTACTTACACATCGCTGCAGCTGGTCAACTTCAGCCTGTATCTCGGGGTCGGTGGTGTAGTCCCATACTGGGACCGACACGTAGTTGTACAACGTCTGCGAGTCCAGCGTAAACGCCAGGATCACCACGATCAGTTTCAGCAACAGGATGATGCTTAACAGTAATGCGTACTGGAAGTGGAATAAGGAGATCCTTACTTGGAGTCTAATGTACATGCTGTTGTTGTAATGTAATCACTTTTGATAATAAAAATATATGAGCACTTTTGTTAGCACCGTACGCGTTTCTTGATAGCTTCGCATATTCACTTTACAAAATGCAGCGCCGTTTTGACAGATTGGGTGAAAACACTATAGTATGCATATCAGCTTCATTAAAACTAGGTACAGAGAAATGCGGTAACGCATTCCGCAGGGACTTGGGGACTCCCACTGCGGATATGTGGGGATTCGCTGCGACCGGCAGCCCTACCCATTAAAACTCTGCGGCGTTCCTCTCACCGCCTGAAAACGAAGCACGGGCACGATCCACCTTCCGTAACTGTCAGCAATTGTCCGACTTTTGCCAGACCTCATTTGTGGGTGTATTACGCCCTTCTTTCTGGTTTTGCGATGCACGGAACTGCACTGTGCATCACGATCCACTCATCATGTAAGAAACCTACAGTTTCTAAAGTAATTTACTCAAAAGCTGTTTGTGACATGTTTATGCACTTGTAGGAATGAATGTGCTGGCCTAGGAAAGATCTTCCGACCGAGAGAGGTATTATACTCGGTGTGGCCGAAGCCCACGTGATACATTTCAGCAGTCGTATATAAACCACCGTGTTTCGAAAACTTTGATAGCGCGATGCAGGTTCGTTACACTTTATGTGAGTAGCCACATACTGCCGCAGACACTCCGAAAAATACAAACCCATACGTACCAAGTTAACCATGCATGTGCTCTGTTTCAAACTGCCGAAGAATCCCACCAGCGTGACGATGAGAAGCACCATGCCCAAAATAATACTGAGCACTGAAGGCGTAAAGAACCGACCGCTTTTGGCACTCTCGAAGAAAAACGAGAAGTTGTGGAAATGACCGTACACGGAGAAACCAAGAACTATCATCAGCCCCGCGATTACCTAAAAAAAAATTTTTTTTAACTTTATGGCCAGTTTTTTATAGTAAAGTAAGTTAACATTCCGATCTTGACCGAGTGGCGATGGTGGCCAGCGGCCATGATCCACAATTCACAAACCATGAAATAAAATGTTACGTTATAATAAACTGACTTCCAAAAACGAGGAGGTTATATGTTCGGCTGTGGATATAATTTTTTTATATGTACTCGTATATTCAACAATGGCTCCGCCGTTTGTGAACCGATTTTCAAAATTTCTTTGTTGTATAGGGTATTATTCAACCAGTCGACCATCCATTTTGTGGCGTAGGGCAAAATGAAGACGATAGGTGATAATTAAACTTGATAGCTTATATCATAAACAGTCGTTTTATTCAAGTTATTGTGTGAAAACACCGCCATTCGGGCGGATAGGACTGATCTCCCCGGACGCCGTCCAAAGTAGGAAAAATCCGAGGAAACCAGGATAGATGGCAGCCCAAAATATAAGCAACGTAATGCAATTGCTTGCATTTGTTCCGTATAGAAATGATTTCAGTTCTTGACTCTGTATCGGTAATATACGGAAACTGTCTGGAACACTTTAAGAGGTTAAGACCATTCGTAACTGGGTAAAACCTCTGGTTCGCATGCGAGAGGATGCAGGTTCAAACCCCGGTGGAGGCGTGTACCAATGAGATATTTTCCGATCTCAAGTACATAATACGGATGCTCATTGCCCTGGGAGAGCCATGCTTCGGCACAAATGGGCCGGCTCGACCGGAGTGATACCACAACCTCACATAAACTCACATAAAACTGGCGTGAAACGGCGTTGTGCTGTGTTTCGTTCAGAGAGTTTGTTTACCGGTGGCCCAACTTCCCTAATCCACCTATACCTATTTCCATTCCCTAGTCCCTCATAAAGGCCGGCAAAGCACTTGCGACTCTTCGGATGTCGCGAGTGTCCATGGGCGACGGCAGTTGGTTTCTATCAGGTAACCCGTCTGCTCGCTTTCTCCCCTAAAATCACAGAAAAGGGCTGCCTCGATATGATATTGGTAGGATTTAAATGACTATTACATACCTTTCCTAACCTAAACCTTTTACAAAGATTTGAATGCAATGTTATTGTTAAAGACAATAAACGAAATAATTTCGCAGTTATTTTAAAAATCTTTAGAATGTAATTAAGATAAATCCTTATTTCTTTGGCATAGGATCCAGCCGGAGGAAATTTATTTCTGAACTGAGAGCGAAGTGTTTTGCATGACTAAGAACTTTGACAACGTGACTATACTCAGTAAACAAGTGTTTTACAATAGTAACACATACGTATATTTTCTTATTTGTTTTAACGTGATCTAATTACTAACATTATAATTAGGAATATGTGTTTGTTTGTCCTTTCTTTACACAAAGAAGCAAAAAACCACGAAGGAACAATGGACTTGATTTTTTGAATAGTTGAAAGATGGAGAGTAACATAGGTTACTTTTGGTATTAAAATAACATTATGTTTCTAAGGTATTCGTATTTTTCCGGGATTTATGTTTTTCCACATGAACAAAGCCGCGAGCAAAAGCTAGTATACTATAAATAACATTTCAAAATTCTTATAAACATTGTTCAGTAGATATGTCTATGCTCAACAAGTTATTGAGATAATATTATCAACTTTCGATATATCAATGCTGTAAAACTATTAAAATTGTACCGTCGCAGAAATTAATGACCAGTAAAGGGATATACTTCATTTACTTGAACAATTTCAATTCAATATTAGTCGTGATTGGCGGAACTTTACATAGGCGACCCAATTAGGAAGGTACATCCGCTGGCTATGAATCAACTTCTCTGTTAATAAATTTGTACCTACTGTAGATATACAAAAGCGTATAACTTATCCAAGTTTCTACCAATGATAAAATGGGAAACCTTCGTTCTTACAATCACGCAGGTCGATTGAATTTTGCACGTGATAACTCATTGCAAATTGCGAAATGACAGTCCGCAAGCCATGTACAGTGTTCCGCATATAAGATTGTTGGAATATGTATATAATATGCATACAGCAACAGCATATTCAATTATTATGAACGCACATTTATCAGAACCGAACGAATCGAAGTGAAGCCCTCTTTGACTTTGACAGCGAACGATTCGGACGATACCACACGACACTGCGGGAAGTGTACGAGGTTCTAAAATTTCATTTATCGAATTCCAAAATTCGTTCCCTTTGCCACGATCGATTCTGACAGATGAGCACTCACCACCATAAGCCTTAAATCGGAAAAACTGTACTCACTATGAACATAGCCGTGATCGTTAACAGTAGAAATCGTATGGACTTCATATTGTACTCCAATTCGGTCTTCAAAAACTTCATTTTGTTGATGTTTTGCACCGACATTGTATCAGCTCGAAATATTATTGTCCTCTGAAGGTAATTTCCCCGCCCGTATCTGATAACGTGTGTGCTATGACGCTACCGCTATATTAATACCTATACAGTAAACTAACTCTACCCATCCTTAAGGATGGGTAGAGTTAGTTTAGTTTAGTTTAGTTTAGGCCCGGTTTACATTTAATTAAGTACAGTAGCAAGTTAACAAAACGGTCAGCTAAAGATTAAGTAGTAAGTATTAAGTGACGTTCAAATGTAGGCGAGTTAAGTAATCATAAGTTGCTGGTTCGATAACAAAATAAGTCACCATAAATTACCCAGCTACTGTCTAAAAACTCATTAAATTAAATATTTTACTAAACTAAATACCTGTTGCATTAAATACTTTGATAAATTTAATATTATTATATTAACTGTACTAAACTCAGTCGTCTACACGCTGCTGAGTTAAGTTGGCCGGGTGCAGGAGACGCGAAAAGGGGGCACTTCGCACTTAACTCGCCAAAAAATAGGATCACGTTCTATTCAAGCCAACTTAATTGACAACTTACAACTTAACTCGATTGTGCCGTTCAAACGTCAAGTCAATTAAATTAAGTGTAAATCGGCACTAAGTTAACATTCCAACCGCGACAGTAAAATAAAATGCCACTTTATGATATAATAGGCTTTATTTTCTTATGACATTGGTCTAGCTGCAAATGACTCCGCTGCTTTGTAGTGGCGGCCGCTTGCAGAACTTTCAGAATTAACGCAATAATTAATTACCTTCTGCGGCTATTTACCTGCCATCATGTGTGTGTGCGTGCGCTGTAAGGATGTTTTAGCACGAAGATACTTTACTGTATACTAATATGTTATGACTTCGTACAACAATGAGTTTCATTATCCATTTCCAATCACCGTTGCAACTATTTGTTTGTGTCCTTATCTATATTAAAAGAGCACTCCTCTTGTGAGGAGAATAAAAGGAATCACGTGTATACATATATACTATTCTATGAATTGCGTATAAAGCTTCCAGGTTTCCGCCTGTCAAAAAGCAAAAAAGACAAAAATAATTTCGACTGTATTTAAGTACGTATTATTAACGCTTGTAAATTACTAATCTAATTAAAATTAATAAGTTTTTTAAAGGCTCGTCTGACCCAAGTGACGTAACAATTTCGTAGTAGGATCATAAGCATGTTTATATTATTTTAACGTGATGTTTTAAATCCATACTGTCGAATATTCAATTTAAATTTATAGTTCATTCTTATTATACTCCCTCAACGAGTTAAACCTTTCACCAGGAAAGAAATTTATCTGTAACCAATTGACTGACTAACGTTATTTGATGGTATGTGTGGTAAAGTGAATGTAAATCTATCGGCTGGGTTACCATACCCGGACCAAATTACCTAGGTCCGCAATCTGGCTATGAATCAACTACCGTGATAGAAAATAATACGGCTAGGGCCATAACTAGGACGTATATTGGGAGAAATTGAAAGAGAGCCAGCCGTACCCACGTCATTCTGGTCGCAATATGTCAATTCCATGTAAGTCGTCATATGTCGGCTGAGTTTGACATAACCCGACCAAATCACTTAGATTCGATATCTATTTTAACTTCTCTGATTGCACAAAAAGGATTAATATCTCGTAGACACCACGTAGAGGGTCTACAGGGTTTCTACGCGAGGTCTAACCTAACACTAAGTTACTGCTCGAATCCTATTGGTTGTAGCGTAATGTTATATATCCTATAGCCTTTCTCGATAAATGGACTAGCCAACACTAAAGATTTTCAAATTCTGGCCAGTAGTGCCTGAGATAAGTGCGTTCAAACAAACTCTTTAGCTTTATTTTATTAGTATTAGTATAGATTAGTAGTTACTGCGTAGTAGTGTAACTTATGATTAAATAAAAGATAATTAATTTTCGTAAATTCTTATAATGGCAATAATCTCTGATAAATTTCGCGATTTAATTACAATTGTTGTGGTAACCGACCCTTGCAAACTCATAGTAATTGAGTTTTACAAAATTTTTCTAGTCAGATAAAGAAGCAAAAACTCTGTCCGATCATTTTGTGAAGTGCACATAAAGTGCTAGTGATTTATTTATTTATTGATATCTCATTTAAAAAAATCGATAAAATTTGAACACAATACATTTTTGGCAGCTGTAGGTACTAGTATAAACTAAATAATATACAAATATTATCTGAGTAAACAATAGTTCATGATTAATCAGTTACTCCGTTTAATTTCACCCTGTCACAATATTTAGAACTATAACTATTCAAACACCGGTGAAATCGCGACTAATGCTTCTTTCAAACATATTCGACTAACTGTTGCCCACGACGCGTGAAACTTTGTAATTTTTTACAAACTATCTCATTTTTTTTTAATTACTGCTCGCTTCTTATTGGTTGTTGCGTAATGTTATATAGTCTATAGCCTTCATCGATAAATGGAATAGCCAACACAAAAAGATTTTTTCAATTCTGGCCAGTAGTTTCTGTTATTAGCGCGTTCAATCAAACAAACTCTTTAGCTTTATATTATTTAGTATACAAAGATAGACCTGTCCAATATTGTTTTACTAACAATCGTATGGATTGATATGTTTTATCAGACTGATAACGAGGCTTTATAGATAAGGTGGGGTGTAGATTAGAGGCTTACTCAATGCTGTATGCATATTAGGTGGCCAAATATTGCTCAAATTATGTCCTACATTATTTCGGTCATCCAACCAGTGTTATGAGCATAAAGGAAAAGAGAGTGCATTTGTGTAATGCACACAAACTTGGGCGCTATAAAATTACTCCTGCGTAACAGGCCTGGTTTCTATGAAACCGGAAACCGTCACCGAAACCGGTGTGGGAGTTATTTTTTATTATTATTGCTAAATTATTTGTCGAAGTAGGAAATTCGGGAATGTTTCTTAACTTCGGAGGTATATTATATTTTGTACTCGTATATGTTACTGGCAATGTGTACAATGAGGTATTCTATAGAATGTATGATATAGTTTTCATTTTATACATTGCCTAGGTATTCTATAGAATGCCTTCGTTATACACATGGCCGGTAACATATTAAATGAATTAATATGCTTATTAAAAATACAAATACAATAGAAGTTACATTAATTGTCGAGTACAAAGGTGGCTTCATCTCAACCAAGCGATTTAAATTGAAAATTATTATTTTTAATTGATAATAGACATGCAAAACATGGCTAGTGGTGGTTTTCTAATCCTCCTCGAAAAAACAATTGAAATGCCAATTTATGACCTAGTTCATAAATTAGGTAGATGTTCTACCGATGTCTTGCGACTGATGCCGCCATGGTTTGTAGTGACTGTGACTGAGCAAATTAAAATCTATAGCATAGTTCATAAACATGCAAAATGTTTGTTTCTTGTATTTACATCTTCTTAGGTCTGACTTTTTTGTAGCTATCCCGAAACGACTTAGATTCTAGAAAATAATTACTAGGCTAATTATTATTCCTCTATGATATTTACTTCCTTAGTTCAGAATTAATTTTCTCACATTGATCAAATTAATAAAACAACTAGGTTTCTAAATTTTATTAAAAAGCACTTGATTCAATATGGAATACAATAAAGATTTATTATTAAAAATATATAATGTAACGTGATACAACCTATATAAGACACTTTGCCTTAAACTATAGTTCTTAGAATATTATGTCATTGTTTTATCGTTTCGTTAATCTTAATAATAAAACTTTGATATGGAATGTACTAGATTTTAGATAGCAATGCCTTTAATGTCTCGATAATATTACATAGCATTATATTTTATACTACAAAATACATATTGTACAAGTATTAATACTGAAAATGACTAAAATATTGACTATTTTTATCTTTCTATATTTAGTATCAAACGGGTTATAACTTTTAAATCAAACCAGAAGTGATATTCTGTGAACTTTATGAAATATCTTAATAATAACGCTAAGTAAAAACAATACTTTTTCTTTCCGAAATCGAAATACTAAAGTCTAGATAGTTTAGTATTAAAGATCGTTCAAACTTACTTTACCTTTGAGAAGACCAACCAAGAGATTAAGGAATACTGTACAGTCTGTAAAATAAACAAATGTTGAACGATCTACAATTTTGCCTGTAGATTTCATGTAGAAATCACTCCTTAAATTAATTTTCTTTGTTTTTTAATTTACTTCCCATTTCAGACACAGGGAGAACCACGCCGTAAATACCCTCATATATTTTTGTTAACGAAGAAAACTCTGCTTAACAACAAAGGCGTTTTAAGTTGAAACTTTAAGGGATAGAACAGCACGCTTTCTTGCATCTGAAGCTCCTATCACTTCCTTAAGCGACAGTCTGTCCGTGGAACGGAACGTAGACGACTGGCGCGTTCTTCTCGCTATCGGGGTTCAGTGAGGTGTAGGCGTTGATCATACGCTCCTGAATCTCCCACCGGCGGCGTTCGCGCTCCGACTTGGCCTTGCGGATCGAGCTGGCCAACGAGAACGAAAATACTATGCCGATTATCTGGAAAAATAAAGAAAACAAGTAGAATGAAAAAATAACTAATTAATGAACAGAATACTATTAGAATCAAATAAATGAAGTTATTTAAAAATATGTTATATATAACAATAAAATAGGGTCATGCTTTAAATTCATTAACACACAGAAGTCTGCATGAGTTTGACGTTGCTATTGCAATTTGCTACATAAAATGCCCAAATATAGAATATCATACTTTTACACCTAAAAATCTTCTTCAACTTTTGCTTTATTATGGTTTAAATTTTTGGTTAAAATAGGGTAAAGAATTTTTCATCTGTTTTATACGGAATCTTTTAGGGCGAATCCGACTCGGAATTGACCAAGTTCGGGTAACTAATTTTAAAAAATCGATTACCTGAATAAACGCGATAGTCATAGCTCCAGCGCCCAGCAGGCCCGCGCTCTGGTACACCAAGTACGTAATTCGGGGCAGGCAGCCGTTGGCGTACAGCTTCACGCACTGGTCCACCTCCACACCGTCATCGTCGGTGGACATCGCCTGGGCGCAGCACGAGTATGGCACCGTGATATTGTTGACGCTGATACCGGGGCTGGACGTGGGCACGTTAGCCCAGTCCTCGTAGCTGTCAACGCCGCAGCAGTTCAACTGGAAAATAAAGTTATACAGCTAAGCAGCTAAGTATTTATCAGACCCTTATAACTGTTAAATTAGCAGTACCGATAGAGAAATACTCCAATTATGCAAATTGTATTATAACCACCATGATGAAACTATTAGTAAAAATCGTATAAACTGTTAAAGCGCTACGATTTTATAAAACATATATACATACAATATCAAACGTAGCCTTAACAATTAGGTTATATTTATGGTTTTTTTAGGTTTTAGGTTTTGTTTATATTTTTTTAGTTTATAATTTAAAATAGTTTATAGTTTGTAATAGTTTTTAATAACATTATAATTTGTATATTATTGTACCAATAAAATTTTCTGATTAGGCTATTAGAGAGCTCGTTCTCTGCTTGGCAGGACACTTGCAGTACAAGTATGTGAGCCCCATAGGCAAAAGTCGGGAAATAGTTACATATTTAGCTTTCAGGGCGTTTATAATGCATCCAGCTGGGTATCTTTGTAATACCCCTAACCGGTAGTTCGCGGACCTCTAGTGTTCCTCGAAACCATCTCAAGTGACTCTATTTAGTTACGGGAGGTAGTTCCCTACTTTTTGTCCTTAACTAGCTACAGGTCTAAGACGTACCCTGCTCTGGATAAAGTCGAAGCCGTCGGTGACTTCACTGCTGGTATAGTAGTAGGGCAGGGTGTCGCGCAGCTTGGTGTCCAGCATATCGGACACTTGAGCTCGCAGGCTGTAAGCCGCTATGGCCGCTGACAGCTCCAATACGAACACCAGACTGAGGATCACTGCGAACTGGAAGAAAAATGAAACGTGTTAAAACGTTAACACTTACATGGTATTACGAATCAAACGTTAGCACGAAATTCTACATATAAGGAATAAAAACGTCCATACATACAAGGAATGCTACAAATCGCAATGTTCTCAACTTTTTTCGTTATCACTTTTTAAAAATGATACGAATTGACCAAGGAGCTGTTAGAGAGTAACATATGTAATGGAGCCATATCAATCCTCATCCCACGGTGGCTCAAAAAAATATGATTCTTTTCCGTCAGATGTAGATTTTTGCGTTGACTTGTTGAATAATTGTTATCAAAAACTGAATCATTTTCTGTTATCGGTGACAAATAAATAATCGCGATGACCGGAAACAAAAAATCTAGATAGATAAATAGATAGGACAATGTTAACAAATAGACGTTCTTATTTATATCGCGACCCACATACACGTGCGTCGTTCTCAAAAAAAATCATACACCTTAAAGAACAGAGATTACAATTGGTATGTAAGGGAATACTTCCATTTGTAGATACTACACTATATAGAATAGTAACAATAATGGTAAATTCTCTATTTGCAACTAAAATAAACACGCAAAGCAAAGTTGCCATGATATTACGTGAGTTTGACCTACGCATAGAGACTAGATAAAAAAAATGCTAGAGAACACGGCCATTTAAATATGTGCAAAATGGCGGCCTTACCGCTTTTAGCGGTTTCCTCCAGATAACCCATAAGAGGATCGGCAAAATCAGTTAAGCCGTTTAGAGTAATTTCACATGCAGATATCCAGAATACGCTTTTTCTTTTTTAAAAATAAGGGGGCAAACGAATAAACGGGTTACCTGGTGGAAAGCATCTACCGCCGCCCATAGACACTCGCAACATCAGGGTTGCAGCGTTGCCGGCCTTTTAAGAGGGAATACGCTCTCTTCTTGAAGGTTTGTAGGTCGTAGCGGTCCGAAAATACTGGTGGTGATAGTTAATTCCAGAGCTTTACTGTGCCAGGCATAAAGTTACGCGAAAATCGTACTGTGGAAGACTGCCATTCATCAGGACGATATGGGTGGTAAACCTTCCGCGTAGGTCGATAGCGAAAAGTTGCAGGAATGATTACGAACAATTCCTCTGAGCACTGATAAACACGTGATAAAATCTATAAAAGGCCGAACCTGTACCTTGTAAAGCTGTAGGCGTTAGATCGGACTAAAATACTGTCTCGCTCTATTTAAAATATTAAGCTTCTTCAACACTAACTTAGCTGTACCCTCCAGATGACAGCGGAACTGGACTTCACTCGAAATCTAAATTCCCAGTATTTCAATGCTGAGGGAGATTGTTAGAGGAGAGCTTTCAAAAAGAGGAATCGCGACCATTGGTGTCTTTTTTGCGGTGAACGCGCAAACTTGAGTCTTAGTGTGGTTGAATTGGACTAAGTTAAGTCTACCCTACTCAGAGACTTTCTTCAACGAGTTCTCTATTTCAGACACAAGTTTGTTTCGGCTCTCAATGACATTTGGCCGA
>JAOTAV010065894.1:0-39471 GCA_026546445.1 Cyclargus thomasi | reverse complement strand
TCGGCGGGATTCGAACCCGCGACCCCCGGCGTAAGCTACCAACGCGCTTACCAACTGAGCCACAGAGGTCGTCAATAGATCTTCACGAAGTCGATAAGAACGAAATATGTGTTTCCCAGGGACATAGCTTTCTAGAGCTAATTTTCTTTCTGAAATTATAAGATATCAAGAAATAATAAAATCTCATTAACGAAGATATCCGCAGTATTGAGCATGTTATTTCGAGCGCATAACTGCAATGCCATTCACCTTATACAAAAATAATACAATGATAAAGTATCTTGACCCCGTAGTATTATCGCTATATGCTTCCTGCTTATTATTATTATTAAATAAAAAATATTATTATCTGTAAAACATTAAAGCATTTTTCGTTCGTTTCAACGTTCCTTGGAATCATGATACTCTCAAATGGCGCATTCAATTCTTCGAAATCGAATTCTGCTGTCCCTATTCTAACAAATGTGAAATGACGCTGTTACGCCATTTATCCACCAAAACCGTCAACAGAGAACGAGATTATTTCCTTATAAAATGCAACTTTATGGCTATAAGTTTCATTTTTTAGCGACATTGCTCTATCGTCAATTTCGTCGCCGCCATTAAAGGCGTAGAGGAAAATGAAACCTGTAGCCTCTGTCATAAAGTAGCATTTTATCCGGCTGCAATATTCTCGTTCCTGGATGACAGTGTTGGTGGACAATTGACCTTACTGCTCGTACTACTCGTACTGCAGTATTCCTTCGAGTCCGAAGGTTTGTAGCGTTTAAGAGTAAGTCTCTACTTCGTCTGTCCGTCTGTCGCACTTGGCCGGTTTTATTTGTGTATAGAGTGTACTCCTACAAAGTTGTGATTGTTTTGAATAATTACATGTTACAAATGAAGCTACAACAAAACAGGTGATACAATGCTCCTAAGAGGAACGACTATTCCAAACTTAACTAACACAATCTAAATTATGACTGTT
Organism: Cyclargus thomasi; assembly: GCA_026546445.1. Classification (NCBI taxonomy): domain Eukaryota; kingdom Metazoa; phylum Arthropoda; class Insecta; order Lepidoptera; family Lycaenidae; genus Cyclargus; species Cyclargus thomasi. The sequence goes on along the minus strand of JAOTAV010065894.1, from coordinate 38,504 downwards.
TGTTACCAAAATTTGCTTGTAATTAAAGTTGCACGTTCACATTACAACTCCAACATACACCGTTTGCCCCCGGCTTCTCTTACATATTTAGGGCTGGTAGTGAGGAGACTTCAGTCGACGTAACTTTCTCGTAACGTCTTTTTTAACTCAATTATACATTCACAACTGTAACAATCTAATGGTATTTTCTACACAATATTTTTTTTATAAAATACTAGGTGTTGCCCGCCACTCCGTCCGCGTGGTAACTTTTCACTTGAAACTTTTTCACATTTTTTTGCTTTAAACCTTACGGAGCCAGAGACCGTTCCAACGAATGCAAAACCGTGGAAATAGGTTCGTGCGTTTTGGAGTTATATCGTCAGGAAGGAAACCTGACTTATTTTTATATAAGAGATGAGAAGAATGTCATGACGAATTTTATTCCAAGCCGATTAGCAAGCTTAAAATAAAACGTTTTCAAACTTATGTGGAATTGAGTTTTGTCACTGAGTGTAAAATGTACTTAAAAGAACAACAGCGCTGTGAAACTTTTCAATCGCTCCATTCACAAGTTTGTCTACAGACGTTAACCGAATCGAGAGAGAGTGGTAGAGAGAGAAATATATAATATTCATAGAGAAATGAGATACAGAGATTAACGAGACCCTAGTTTGATAAAGATAAGTGGCTTAAGATTTTATTTGTACAATCGTAGATACAGACAGTGCCTGCTGTTAAAGACGGACTCTTATGTCTGGTTTACACGTATTAAGTAGATAAGTAGTTAACTAAATTTTAACTTAATTTTCAGTAATTTAGTTTGCAACTTGCAACTAAATTTTGTGTTTACATGCAATTATAAACTTAAAATTTAGTTACCTAATTATCTACTTAATACGTGTAAACAAGACATTAAGAGTAAATTAGGTAGTAACCACTAACCAGTCTTTGCGTAGATAGTGAGTACTATCGAAGAAATCGAATAGAGCCCGTTGACGGGCCTACGTAATTTGGTCGGCATATGTAAATTCCACACAACTTGTGATATGTTGGCTGGGAACCCAACCAACTTACTTAGCAATCTGACTCCGTTCACCTTCTGATAGTAGATTGCAAATAGGCATAGTAAATTATATGTTAAAGTTTAATCCTGTATGATCACAAATAGCTGTACACCTTGGATCTAATATCTCCCTCAATTGCAAAATTTTGTTAATTTTTATGTTTGATTCATTTTTTTATAGTCATATTAAATGCCTTAAAGTGATTGATTCTCATACCAAGAACTCGGGTACTAGAAATTCACCACGAGATACAATCTATAGATAAATCAAAACTCCCTGAAGAGTGTCATACAATATTCAACGTGCGTGTATTTCGTTATCTCGTGGCGTCCCAAAGGAACAGAGAACGAAAATATTTCTCTTACTAGTTAATTGATCTTCTATTATAGAAATGCATAGAATTTTATAATTGAGCAGAAATTGTAGAAGTACAATTATATACATATTATTAGATTTAATGCAATTTCCTTGATGACAACCTCTATGGTTAAGTGGTAGCCCCAGCCGGATTTTTTTTCATTATGGACTTGAAAATAAATAAATATAGAAAAGAAAGAGCTAGGCATTTAACCATTTAAACCTCGGCCATATCGCGTTAAGCCTGTGAGCCCCCATTCGGAAAACGCTGGTAGTTTTTTTTAATACTGCATTTTCGTTGTCTTGTAATGCAAGTCCTCAGGTACTTACCACGAGACCAAACTGAAGTGAATCACACGTCTTCATATATATTTCTTGTGTGCGTGTGTATGTCACTGAACTCTTCCCAAACGACTGAAGCAATTTTGACAAACATTTTTACTGGTATTCAAGGGGAATTTAGAAGGGTTTATATTTTATATTCACAAATAAGCCTGGCAGGGCAATCTCTGTCGGGTTCACTAGTATTATAATATTATTTTCTACTAATTGGTCTCTAACTCTATTATATTTCAAGCGCCTGAAAACACACGAACGCAAATCCTTTATCATTTTCCTGGTGGTATCAGCGGCGTGTTTCCATACATTTTCCTCCGGTCGTTTTGGATGGACGTGTCATGTGTGAATTGGATTAGAGAAGTGATTGGATAAAAAAGTGGTTCAATAAAGAAGTGGTTGGAAAAAGAAGTGGTTGAATGAAGAAGTGGTGTGTTTAAAATGTTCGAACACAAGAGACGGGACTCGCTGAAGCTGGTGGCTGAGAGGCTCCTCCTGAGACGGAAATCGAGCCCCCATAACTCCCCCCTCAGCTCGCCCAGTCCGTATACCGATGAGGTAGGTTAAACAAAAAAAAATATAAAATAAAAAAATGTTAATATTCAGAAAAAAAAAACTTCAAAAACTTTAAAGTGGATTCCGAATAAAGCGCGAGTCTATTGAAAAATGTCACGCAATTTTGCTTTCAGTCTATAGTTTAAACGAGACTATAACAAAATATAAAATATTTTTGTTTAAATTGAAAAAATATGTAGTGTTCTATATTTAAACAATAAATAATTATTAACACAAAAACATATTTTTAAAGTAGCTTTTCGATGCCTTACTTCCTCAACCTCGTATCCTAAAAAATTGCTGCATTTCATTAGACAAAAAAACTGATTATTTTTTCTTAGTAATTATATAAAACTAGATATGAGGTTATTTAAAAAAAACCTTACGTTTTTTTGTCTCCTGAAATGCAGTAATTTTTTAAGATACGAGAATGAGGCCGTGAGGCATCGTTTTATCGATATAAATTAATTTATTTGCGGTTTGTATACGACCGACTCTTAGTAAATATATGCGTAAAAACGATGCTGCCCTTGAATGTTCGCAAATCTTATCAATGACTGATTACAGAAATAATTTGCGGCGGGTACGTTACCCAATACGGCTCGATACAGATGGCTAGCGCGGTCAGCCGTAAAATCATCGTAGATTACGAGTAACTACATAAAATAGGTATAAGAGAGGTTGTCAAAATTTGAGATTTAATTAAGAATAGTGGCCGCCCTGTGGTTGAAATTCGACTATAAATATTTAAATCCATTGTGTAGAGAAGCTATAAAAAGTATAATCTATTCTTAATTCAATCACATTTAATTTGTTATTACGGTCTCGTTACCGGGCCATTAAAAAAAATACAAAATTCTACCATAAACAATAGAGTATTTCGTTTATGATTATCATGTTATCTCAAAATATTGTAAAATATCCAAAATTAAAGCATCTTTTAAAATAATATTGGTACTCCACACTCCTCCATATCAACTATAACTCGGAGAAATTTTATGCTTTTACATCTACGCATCTATCGTAAAAAGGAATACAAAGTTTGCCGCTCGCGTATTAATAATTAAATAATAGATAATCATAGAATTGCGTAAAGAAAAAATATATATTCTATGGATTTCTTAGACTTTTGTATCTTCAGTTTGTTGGTGAAATCCGTAAAAGTTATCACGAGTTTTATATGGATTTGAAGTTTTCATTTTGAAAAAATGTGTTGTTTCCCGAGGTAAGTTATTTCGGCGCGTCAAACTTACACGTAACATATTAAAGCTATTTTATAGTTTAGTCTCAAATATTTATTAAACACAGTACCGAACATTCCATTTAAACTGCGTAAAGGTCGTATTATGAATTCGCTCAAGATTGGTGATATGGTTCATTAACCCTCTGTCAAATTTCTATACCAACCGCGGTTGTCAACAAAAGAGTAAAAACACAACTTTGTAGAAAATCGTGTTTTGTATGGAAATTACAAATTTTTTGACAACGTGTAAACGAACCATACCGCCAATCTTGAGCGAATGCATAATAGTTTTCACGGTCAGAACAACACCATAGTTCGAATTTCGAATATAAGTTATATCTAGGGTTGTCAGTATTAATACAATGTGCCTCACATAACCCTGTGGCGGATGTACAACACCCTCACGCACCAGTTTCTACGCACCGCTTATCACCCCATTGCATTTTAAAACGCTCTAAATTGCCACTCAATGACAAGAAACTAGCACTCTCGTGTATTCCGATCGTCACAACAGTATAGATTCTTGTAGCCGACAATTTACAGATATTATATTGATGTTATTGTATTGCTAGTTTATTACGCTGGTTCTTCGCGCACGGCGAGTTCCCGAACCGGGAAAAAACATGTTTTTTAAATTGAATCAGGAATAAATGATTTTTTAAAATGATAACAAAACTATTTTTTTATTATTAATATTTAATTATCTAATCCTGTTAGCTTGCGGGGTAAAATATACCCTACTTTCCAAATTTATGACATTTAAGAACATTGGTTTTACCAAGTATATAGTAGTACTAATATTATAAGTAAAACTTAACACGAAATGGCATACTAGGATGCAGGATAGCTTTAATATGTGATAAACGAATTTAAATTCAGAGCAAAATTCGTATACAAACTGAATACGAGTATTGTATCGAGTTAAAGTAGGTACAAGCACAGTTATGTCGATTTGTTACAAGGCCGAGTGACCTTCTGCTAGTGCGAGGTATCTAATCCCCAATTTAACGTTTTGTCAACAAAAAACAGTTACAGTGACGTCACGTGGTGTTGCTAGTCATTCTTTAGAGTGTGTCCACAAAAAGTTATCTATGAGATACATTGCGATCACATTAGTTTTGCAATGTTTCAAAATATAAATATTTATTCAAAAAAAAAAGTCCAACCGGTGCATTGAAGTACACACAACTACATTTATATATTAATATGCGAGCGGAAAACTTTTAACCCCTTTTTACGAAAGACGGGGAAATGTAAAAGCATGAAATATTTTCCAGTTATAGTTGATATGAAGGAGGAGCGTGGAACACAAATATATTATTTTAAAATATCCTTTAATCTTGCATATTTTAAATTAATAAAACGCTACGCACACTACAACACGCACACTGCAATATTTTGACATGACACGATAATCATACACGAAATACTCTTTTGTTTATGATTGAAGTCTGTGATTTTTTTAATACAATGTAACGACCTGGTAACGAGAACTTTATGCTAAATTGAAGTCTGTCATTAAATTGAGAAATAATTATGTTATAATTTCGACCACAGGGCGACCTCTATAGAGTATCTATAAAATATCGAAATTGTTATAAAATTTTGCGGCCAGTTACTATATTTTAATTAAATATAATCTTTTATAATGCTAGATATATTTATCAATCCATTAGCTAGATCGAAGTCTCATTTTAAGTTACTCTAAAATTTATCATCAGGGTTATAATGACCAAAGACGTTTCACGGTTAGAATCGCGATAGTGAAGTCGGCCATTTTTATCGGAGCCCTGTTTACAAAATATTACTGTTATCAGATCTACGTTATGCATATTACATAGACGATAAGCTCGGCCTTATGTACGTGATACGCTTAGTTTGTGGGAAACAGCCGCAAATAGGCTACCTTTAAATGTTATTAAGCTACATTTGGCGGGTCAAATGTTAATGCGATAGCCAAAGGGTTACCTGAAAAAACTCTTAAATTGTTTGACTATTTGCTTACAATACATAATACTAATCGTAGAAGTGTGAAAGTGTGTTTATTTATTATAATGTTTGGGACGCAAGCGAGCAGACGAATTACCTAATGGAAAGCAACTGGAGTCGCCCATCTTCTCCTCGTAACATCCGAAGAGTCGCAAGTGCGTTGCCGACCTTTTTATTTGGGAAAAGGATTAGGTTAGAGAAGTTTTCTGTGAAGCCGAGGTATCAGGAGGAGGAGGAGGCTCTGGTTGAGCCGATCCATTCGTGTCGAAGCATGACTCTCCTGCGGCAACGAGCGTCCGTATTATGTACTTGAGGTCGGAAAATGTCGCACAGGTACACGCCTACACCCCGTTTTGAATCTAGCACCCTCTCGAGTGCGAACTAAAGGTCTTACTCACTAGACCACGGATGTGTCATCTTACCTCTTCACGCCTAATCTACTCAAATTATTTAAATATGATTTGTTACGCAGTTATCTAGAGTTTCAGGAAAATCTGTAGTTAGGAATTTCAGTAAAAGTATGCTTATGCTGTCACGAAAATTCTGTAACAATTTGCGCATGGTTTTTTTAACACTTATGGATTTTTTCGCAGAGCAACTACAAACTACAAATCTGTAAGTGTTAAAAAACCATGAGTGATACTCGCGTTAACCTTAGAAAACAATTTCCGCGTTAAATCGCACTTCGTGAGGGAAACTCGATTGTCTCATTCAATTAAATCTGTCTAAATCGATTTTTTTGTTAACAAATTTATTGGTGTGTAAGCAACTTTTACTCACTAAAATGGTAAGTTACGGAAAGGGGATAGCGTTTAATACATATTTTGATTTCATAAACATAAATCTTATTGCTAGTTATTTTTATAGTTTAATTGAAATTTTTGATCGCACATTTTCAGAGATAATATCCTATGTCTTTTCCCGTGACTAGATGATCCTTCTTACAAAACATCAGCAAAATAGGTTCAGCGGTTTTTGCGTGAGGTGATCAGTCAGACAAACAGCCATATTTTTTAGATTTATAATATTACTAGTGATATGGATTTTCATTCATGAAATTATTATGAATGTTACATAACCCGTCAGAACTCGCTGGTCTAACAAACCCATTCGTCACATTTTTGGCACGGTCGTTTGGACCCATATGGCGCTAATCGATGACTTATAAGACAACTTTCTTTTACCTGGCCTTTTGTAGCTACCTGTTACGATGTGTTACGTATGTGTAATATTTTGGGCCTAGAATGATTCATAGTCCTAAGATGTTAGATGTTTTGATGTAATACTTGTTTGCCGAAAAACCTCTTAATAAAAGGCTTAGAACTTGCTAGCTAAAAAATATTTTATTAAAATCCTGTAAAATCAGCCAGAAGCCCATTAATATTTATAGTAAAAAACTACAGAAAAGATAAACTATAAACTAAAGGACTTTGGCTCGTGCATGTTTGGGCGTCTGTTGTCATGGCGACGGTTGTTCGTCTCTGGCAGGTGTGTAGAACAGCTGTCGTAGCATTTGCCAGGCTTATTCGGCTTTTGATGCATAAGATAAAACCAAACAAAAATATTAAGAAACAGAGAGAGAGAGAGAGAGTGACATATTTGTGTACATTTATGTAAGTCATGACTTACGAGTAACTAAGATTTAAGAAGGTTAAAAAGTACCTAATGTTTTTGGCGCTATAATCTATAAGCTTTAACATGAAAGTTTAATTTGCTCAGAAACATTAAACTTTTTCAATGCTGTTGGACTTATACCCCTTATTCATAAATATATTTAAACACTGTTTGACGAACCAAGATTCGCTGTCCTTTTCTGGAATATTGGAACCGTCACAGGACATAAAGGGACTGTAAATATTGCTTAGCTAAACCCTTTATAATATGGACAGGAAAATTGAACATATACATCATTGCTCACATGTACATTTTCCTGTTACTATTAATGTATATTATAAAATTTTGTGCCATATATTACTGTTTAATCTACGGTCGAATAGTCGTAAGCTGCCAAAAAACTTGAAATAAATTAAATATTGTATGAAATTCTGTGCTAAGTTATTTTGATCCGACAAAAAACCGTGAACGCAATTCTCATATAGTCGCTTTGATACGTGCAAGTTGCTGTATCAGGTACATTAGGTACAAAAATTAACAATTTAAAAAATTGTTAATTTTAATACAACAATCGACTTGGGACATATTGAATACAATATTTAACTGAGTAATGTTCGAACACTGTACTAAGTGTTTGTAAGTCACATAGTAACAACGTAACACAAACACACACAATTATGTAGATAAATCACTTTTAACTTATGACTCGATTTTTTTATATTTATTAATAAGGTTCAGCCGTTACTTTTTATTCATCAAACTATCCTATCATCGGTTTCCGGGTATTTTTGGCAGATGTAAGTAGCAACTTTATTAATTAGTTAACATCAAAATGTTAACTAATTAATTAAGTTGCTACTTACATGTGTCAAAAATGCTCGGAAACCATAACCATAATGTCAAACATTACCCGACCACAAGCGATATTGAGAAGATCCTAAGAATAAATTTGACAACTTTGCATTATTTGTGTCTTGGCTCTCTTACTATAAACCTTTGCTATAACTTAGTATCATGGATATATATTTCACGCACGGATCACCGATCGCCTCACAGGGCGTGACTTATGAGTCACTAGGCTTTGTGCGAGCCAATAGCCTTGATGAGCTGACCGATGGAGGCTTAAAAGATAGTGAGTCATTTTACCTGTGACTTTAGGCTTTTATCTCTAGAACGGTTTTGGTCTACACCCTCGATAATGTCGCCAAATTTACTAATGGAGCATAAGGTTACTCTTACTAATATTGATACCTGCCTACTTTTTTTGGCGACTCCGGAGTATCTCCATTAATTTAAAAAAAAAAGTTCAAAGTTTTAATGGTGATAATTAAATTGCGTTTTATTAGTTTAGCTGTTCTTTAAAAGCCCATTTATTTATTGCAAATTTCTACAAATTATAAAATTATATGCCATTTATTTCTATATTTACAAAGAGATGGTAACCTTAAAAATACAACAAATGTTCTAGAAATCTTTGTGAATGCACCAAATATTCTATTTCTTACTTTTCCAATTTGGCGAAGCCTGGGGCGAATGCAGGTCTATTTTGTATGCAGCTGACCTGCCACTGAAACAAGTCCAAGATTGTTTGCCAGGAATTGGCATGCCATGTGTGTCCGTTTGACATGTCTGAAGCTCTCGATATATCCTTTGTGCAGTCAGACTTTAGTCAAGCTCATTGGAATTTTAAGTTTTTATTATAATCCTCCTAAATGTCAACCATATCTGTTTGTTCGTAAAATCGTAATAATATAAATTACTTCGCCCAAATTGTAGGGAAACGCATTAAATCAGCGATCCACACGCGATCAGCTAAAATAATAGCTTAGAAATCACATTATATATACCTATGGAAGTCCTTATAGAAATATCTTTGTTCTTTAACGACTGAAAATACCTTTTGTACTTGAGAAAGTAAATGTTGTTAATATTAATGATAAAAGTTTTTTATGAGCTTTATGTACTTTCTCAGATTGTTACTATCACGTTACAAGTTTATTGCGCAGTACAATCCGTATATAAAATCTGTTCTAAGATACACAAACAAACAACAATAGCTGTGAAATAAAATCGATTTCTGCGATACACCGCGACCGTAACAAAAACGCATGTTTATTATTGTAAGACTCTCGTACTCGTAGGGTTGTCGCTTCACCTATGTTGTTAAAAAGGGATAGATAATAAGGGATGGATAATAAATTGTAAGGTCTTGAAAGACCAGCACCCGTTTTAAAGACAGCAGCCATAAGTTCGTTAAGAAAATGTGGCACTGTTACAAAATGTAGGTTTAGTTAAAGGAAAAGTGGGATGGATTAATATTGTTATAATTTATGTATAATAAAGTAGTTGTTTTCTGCATGTACGCCTTTATTTGTTACTATATTTTTCCTACAATAAAGCTATTCTATGTCCATTCCCGGATCTTTATGGGCATACCAAACATCAAAATCGGTTCAGAGGCTTACACAAGAATAGATAATTGACAGTTGGATATATTTTCGCATTTATTATGTTTTATGGCAACTTGGCAACCCTATTTCTAACCAAGATTTCACCGGCAAAGCACCGTTGATTCTCATACGGTTCATAATTACCGAGATTTCTATGTATTGTTCAGTTTATGTGGGAACCTGACGCACGGTCATGGTAAATAAAAACAAAACTCACATCTAAATCAGAAATCTGATTAATATTTTTGCTCGGTTAAAAAATTATAATGTTGCATGTTGAATAAGAACCTGAAAGTAGATATCATATTTTAAAGATGCTACTGATCCTGAATAAGTTGATAGAGACTTTACGAAGGTTTAAGTAGTTCTTTAATAGTTAAACTCTTGAGTATTATTAAAAAGGTATTTGTTAAAGACTAATTAAAGAATTTGTGATGATGTGAATGAAAGATGACTCACAATTCATCTCATCACCGCTTGAAAATGAATACTCACTATTTACGGCTTATAATAATAGTTCCGTGGCTTATAGCATTAGGGTCTATTCTAGGTTCATCGTTAAGGGTAACATCATACTAAAAGCGTTATTTTTTACGATGGTTTCCACATTCATTTTTACTAGCTAACTACCCGGGATTTGCACGGGTACCATTAATCAATATAAAATTATCTCTTATATAAAAACAATTTAGATTTTCCTTGCTGACGCTATAACTCCAGAATGCACGAAATGATTTCGATGGTTTTCAAATAAAGGAAAAATTTAAGAGAAAAGCAGGCAAACTTCTCTGATACAATATTGCAGGTTGTGTTAAGGGAATCACTAAGTGTGACAAGCAATTAATTGTGTTAAGGAAAATAATAAATCTCATTTCTGTCACCACGCAGACGGAGTTGCCGGCAACAGCTATGATTATTTTATTGATAAGATGTTGATAATTTATAGATATAAACTTTTTTAGACAATCCTCTTTTCAACATTTGAAACAGGAACAAAATCCGTTCTCAATATTTTGAGGTTAGCGCATGCATACATAGGTAAAAAGGGGGACTTTGTATTGAAGTAATAAACAAATTAAATTAACAATGATATAATTGTAATAAAATTGTCAGGTATTATTATGGAACATGAGTCCTTGTATGCTCCTACCCTAAAACCACGAATCTACAATTGACTGCAGTGTCTGTAGTGATTGGTTCACTGATTAGATCATTGACTCTACAGCGAATTAGTTGGCGTGCAAATTACAGATGAGATTCGAATTATCCGTACAATAAACTGTGTGACCAATTCTCACAATTCGAATTCCGATTCGAACACAGATTCGAGTAATGCAAATAGGTCTCTGGTTAGAATAAATGTGCTTGAAATTTCTGTAAAACAATTAAGGTCTTTAGCGCCAATGAAATAGGTGCTCCTAAACTTTTGATATGCGTTTCAATAACCATGCAAGAATTGGCTAGAGTGTCTGTAATATTCAAACATCAATCATTTAAAATAATTTCAATTGATAAATTTAACGCAATTGATAAATAAATTTTACGCAATTTATAAATAAATTTAACGCAAATAATAAAGTTATAAAACTTTCCTATTTATTATTAAAGGCAAAACTTGTAATAAGCACTAAGTTAGCTCCAACAATACTAGATCGACTTTTCAAAAGCTCATGCCAAGTCGACTGGAAGCTTAAATATCTGAGCAATTCGATTGGAAATTCTAGGGAATATAGAATTTATATATCAAAACATGAAGATTTTTATCCTTTCCTTTGAGGACTTATTTTCATATATTTAAACATGGGACTTTAAATATTGTGCTTACAGGTAAGGATTGAAAATTTATTATCTGCGTTTATGAAAACTTACAAGTGTTAGTAGTCACTAATGGTGAAACATATAAGTGCCGTTTAGGTAGTCTGCAACTTACCTCATAGATAAAATATGGAAAATCTATCAATTAAGTTGCGGATAGCCTATGCAACAGTTATAATAATTAAGTGGTGTATCAGGCGCTAAAAGAAGTGGGTTCCTTGCGTTTATTTCATATTATTTAGTTAAATAATATGCGTCTAGTTAGACGCGGACGTAATGCTGATTGATATATTTTCAAATCCAAAGGAATATCAAAAATGTTTGCTAACACAAACAACAAATTCACACATATACAATAAATTTTTTAAAAATTTTGAAATATAATTTTTTAAATTATAAATTAACAATTATTAATTTTTAATATAATATGATTTCTTCGAAATTAGAAATTTTAAAATAAATCTTGTGACATTACGAATGCAGCCCGCATTTCTTAACATTTTGACGGTGACGATATATGAATGAATAATACCGATTATTATAAATTGATGATGATGATGAATGACGATGATGATGGTGCTGACGATTTACCTCCGACAATAACGAGCCCTGTACGTAGGCGTAGCAAGTATAACCTTATTTGTCTGGCTACAGTTGTATCCGATATCTAGCCGTTAACGTGGGTTTTATAGATCAGTTAAGTTGACTCTACGTTTCCCGTGATTATAAATTATGCTGATCTCCTCTAACACAAGGAAAAATAATTTGCAAAAAAAAATACCGATTCTACTAAAGACTTCTCAGTCTTGCAGTTATTTGTTGATTATATTTCCGTAGTAAAGTCTCTCCACTGAATTTTATTCAATCCATAGCGGTTTGAGAGTGAAGATGAAACGTCGTATAGTCATTTTATGTACCACTAGTTGAAGTTCGTTGCGCGAAAATTTGTATATCATGGGAATCGTACATTTTTCCGGGATTAAAAGTATCCTATGTGTTGCCAAGACTTAATAGCTATTAAATAAATAAAGATTTATTCGAATCAGTTTAATATTTCCGGAGGAGGAGGAGATTAGCGCACATAAACAGATAAACAGACAACTTTTTTTTGTGGATTTATCCTCTATTACTATTCCCAAGCAGTAAATTAATATTTTTACAAACTAATCAATGTGGTTAAAAACACCGATTAGTTTGTGAAAATATTAATTGTACAGACACGACAATTCTGCTGTTTTATTATATGTATAGATTTTATTTTAATGCGAGTGTGGGTTTCACTAATTATAACAGTAATCTGCACAGAAATTTGGGGCATGTCGACTAGGCTCCATAGTATTCGAATGACAGAATCTGTTCAGAAAACACACTTTTTTTTTTATCGGAAATGCAAAAAAGCGAAATTTAAAAACGTCTTCACGACACTCCAAACCTGTAACTGCTGACTCACAGTTCACATCATTGCCAACTTTACACACCCAAATTTGAACCTTGCTAAAGTTGCACATGGTTCATATTCGCGTGCTAATAAATAATCATCGGTACGTAATAAGTCTATGAATAAATCAGTGATGTCGTAAGACAAACATTGAGTACAATATGCAAGAGCTGTTAGCTTCGAGCTCGCCCTGCTAACTTCTGTGAATGTCAGTCAGCTTGATTATATTTGAGATACAGATACATTGAGAAGCAATTCACATTTTATGTTTGAAATGCAGATTTAGCTCCTAATTAAGCAGAAATACTTGTCTTTTAGAATTTTACGCCATTTCTTTCTTCTATTCTATATTATACCATATTATAACATATATTAAAACAGCAAAATTGTAGTGTCTGTACATTTAATATTTTTTCAAAATAATCAATGTGGGGGTGCTAAGGAACAGTAATAGTCTGTTTGTCCATTTGGACGCGCTAATCTTAGGAGCTACTGGACGGATTTGAATAAATCTTTATTTGTTTAAAAGTTTTATAGATCTGGGCAACATATAGGATACTTTTATACCGAGAACATGTACGGTTTCCGCGTGATATACAAATTTGCGGGCATCAACTAGTTATAAATAAGACAAGCTGTACTAAAAAGAGTTGTCAGTGAAAACAATACAGCAGTCACAGATGAAGGAAAGGTAGGATAGATCTTCCTCTCCTACGCCGCTCCGTCTTTCCTTATTTTTTTTAAATAGCGTTCTTAATTTTTTCCAATCCCAAAAAAGTGCAAATAGTTCTTAATTCTGGCGCGGTTCCCAAGAATTCATACAAGGTGTTCTACTTTTCACAGTAATATGATATGAACTATGTTTAACAAGTTTCACGAAATACATTTGAATATCATATCTCCGTTCCGGTGCCTTGAGAAAAATGTCCTTAAAGGTATCAGCTATCAGCTGTGCCAAATAGATTGTGAACAATTTAGATTAGATATTAGATTAGATAAATCTTAATTTGTAAATTATTTTTTGATGTCTTGGGATATACGATGAATAGAGAAAGTCATTAATAAATTAAAAAAAAAACCTACTGTATATTAAAGTTATCAGCTCTATTCGTCTATTTTAAATCAGAGATGACATTTCTATTTTCTTGTCACAAGAAAATTGAAATGCCATCTCTGATTTAAAAAAAATATATATGAAACTTTGAAGCGTTGCTTTTGCAGATTAGAAAGCAAATAATGGATATGATATGGACTATCTTCTAAACTACAGTATTAATTAATTTACAAATTACTATAAACGCTGTTTATCATAACTAGACTAAAAAATTGCGATTAAAGTCTAAAAGAACTTGGTTAGTATATTAAGTTTAGATTTTTTTAAATCTTTTATTTTTAGAGGCTCTTAACACACGAAAGAATTTCGTAACAAAGTGTATAACAGCTGAATACACAGGATTAACCTTCATACACACAATGCAATCGTTAATGTTGCTTAGTGTTGACTTGTAATGAGTTCTTGAGGTCTAGACTAGCTTAGTGAAAGTAAATAGGTCGTAAAAATTCAAATTAAACGAAAAACTATACAAATGTTACGCCTAGACGTATGTCTTGTCTGTGAGGTATTGAATACGTTATTGTATTTTATTTTTAACGTTAAATGCAAAAGACCAAAAGTAATACTGAATATAGCAGATTAATCATTTATAAAAAAACATTTGTAAAAAGACAGTACATGCTTACAGTCATTTGAAATATGAAATAATTATTTATAAAAAATCGGTAGACATATAAAAGTTCAATTAATATCACCGGACCACAGTCAACAAGATGACCTCTTGTTGACGTTAATATTGAAATATTAATCAGAATGCCGCTATCTCACATTTTACATACAACATATGGGTTGATGGTGTACGTCGTAAAACCATGGAAATACCAATTATTACATTTTATAGCTTTCCGACATAACTAGTAAACGAGGAAATAATAAACTTTTATTAGATTTTTAGGTCATTTTTTACACACGCAAAAACAGTTATAAAAATGTTATTTCGTTACGTAGATCACCATGTATATGAATTTTCAACAAATGGAGTGAGACCAACACTTTCATAATTCCTTCTAAATATTATTCTTCTACTAAGATATATGATATAACATCAAAAGAATATAGTGCTTCAAATAGTAGTACTACTTTAACGCCATAGTAAGTTGATGTCATAATTTTAAAATATAGTGTACAGGAAGTCATAATATTGTGAAAATATATTTTCTGATCTCGTAGCTCGTTTCCTTGGGGATGACGTGTTACATTATAAAATGGCTGTGTCGGTTAGATATGACTTTATATGTTACCATGTAGGTAATATTATTGTAACGATATATTGAAGACTTTAGAACACAAGTTTTTTTTTTGTTTAGTAAAGTTTGTAAATGATCTAAAGTAGATTGTTTACAAACTTTACGTTTATTTTTTTTTTTAAATGAGTAAGAATTTGACATATTTTGTAAAAATTCGTTTTAAAAATTGTTAACTTTGAATACTTAAATATCTTCGTAACGTCTTTTGCTAAAGACTTTATATTTTCAACAAAAAATTAACTCTTTACCATTTTGACGTTTCATTTTACAACTTGAAAAATTAATACACGACGCCAATAATATGTAGCTTTGTGACTTAATATTTAAAATATATTTTAAGAACATAGCTAAGTTAATCTACTATTCACACAGTAGCTGTATTTTAAGAAATGCATGCATCCAAGCTAAGAAATCGATTGCAACCGAAATAACCGTCGCGACCCACTTTATCTTAATTTAAAAAGTCGTCCTCCTACGTGGCATTCGATTTCATAGATATTTCTAGATGAATGGAAAGTTGGATTTATTCAATAAGAAATAATTCTCATTTCTTTACTGTTTCATAGAAAGTTATTTACCTATGATACACGTAATATAATAAACAAATGAGTTAGTAACATTTATCGTTTACATCGCAATATTTTATACAGTAGATTATTTTCAATCTTTGCATAATTTAGACGCACGCACACATAATCGTAATATCAGATAACTTTAAGTAACAAAAATGTAGGGTCATGTCGCGCGGATATAAAATTAGTGTAAGAGCGATTTCTACAGACAAACCTGGATCTGTCCTGTGTGTTTTAATGAGAATTATGCGCATCTAAAATGTTCATTAATATCTTTATACTATTTTTCTAATCTAGAATTAAATTTAAATTGCAAATCGCAAACGAAAGTTCGGTATCTCGTGGAAAATAAGTAAAAGTGACTCCGCGATAGAAACCGAAGGTGAAATCTAGACTTTCCAGTGCACCTGTGTCTTATTGTCTAATCGATCTAGATTGCATATTCATTGTCTTTCGTCATCTGAGGGTATGGCATCATCGAGAGAAAATCTTTAGAGCAAAGATTTCTTGATATAAATTGTCTCAATGTTGCCAAACGGCAGACGGATTTTGATATCTCTAGTAGGGTCCAGGTCAAAATATATTTCCAACACCAAAATAACGTATGCGCTAATAACTCACACACCGGTTTTAAGTAAATACCGGTAATTGTAATATATACCGGTATTTACTTAAAACAGTTTTTATTGTCCCCAAGTGCGTGCGCAGTACACAGGAAGCACTGTTTCTTTCCTTTACTCTCATAACCCAGTGGGACGGATGACCGACACGACTGGCGAGAGATCAGGCGCAGGACCGACTTTCTACATGCACATCCGACGCATGGATCATCTTACTAGTCAGACAATCAGCCTGCATTGTCCTAACCAAACCTGGAAATAACGTGTTTCCAATGCGGGAATCTCACCACCATCGACCCACGACCTCCGGGTTAAGAGCCGAGCTCTGTACCACTGGACCGCGAAGACGTAATACGCAATGTCAACTTATTAGGCAGCTAATAAGAACAGCATATTGTGTCAAATCGGGTAGCTTTGTTCCTAATCTAATGTCTGCAAATCATAAAGTGCGTTGAACTCTTATACTTTAACATGAACAAATTTGTATTGAATTCTTCTAAAAGCGATAAATCCAAGCGGATGGATTCCAATTTTTTCTCAAAGATAATTTTAGTACTTGAATAAAAATGTGTATTGATGTAATTTGACCTCTAGACGCTTCACATCAACTTATTGGAAATTATATCGCTTACTGATATTACTTGTTGAAATGATCTATGCATTTCTATGCATTAATTTTGTACAAATTCATTATATATATTTGTAGTAAATTTGATATTATGAGATTACTAACTATTTTAAATATATTTTTACAGCTTTTAGCCCGGCACCAAACATGAAGATATTTATAGAACCTACAGCGACATTACATTGTTTTTTTAGTTGTGACATACACTCCTACTAATATTATAAATGAGAAAGTGTGCTTTGTTTGTCCTCCCTTCACGCCCTTACAAAGTAATTTATCTTTTATCAAGACTTTATTTTTGGCAAGAATCTAAGTTGAAAAGTTTGAGAGTAACTACTTCAATACACAGGCTACTTTTATTGTAAAAATAATTTATTTCAAAAATATTTATATTTCTTATGATTTTAATAGTAAAGATTCTTTGTAATTAAAAATTTTAAAACAGCGATGATAACTTAAGCCTACACTTAAAAACGCAGGTATAACAATAGTAAGGGCAGGTCTCATCAAAATGGGTTCTGTTTTATTTGTATACCTCTGTACTACGGCCGGAATACAAGTTTTAATTATTTTTAACTAAAGCCTTTTCTCGACAAGATAGTGCTTTGGTTTGACTAATGAGAGATATTCAATTAAAAATATACTCCTATCTTTCATAGTATACATAGGTAGGGTAAAATCAGTAATACACGACTATAGGCTAAGTAGGTTTTCGTTGTATTACAGAGGTTAGGAATGTAAAAAGTCACATGGCAGTTAGCTCTGATACTTAAATATAATTGTTAAGACCGTATGTTAAGTTTCATCACCCCTTGAAGCAAATTAATGAATAAAATGTAATTGGTAAGCTGGTAGTCTAAGAGCGAGGATTTCCTGAGGAAGAAATTTATTTTAAATATAATAATATATAGTTACTTTCCTAAAAAAGTAACGTACTTCAAGCAAGTCGTAAGTAGCATCATATATATTATATATATACGCGAGCGAAAAACTTTGTACCCCTTTTTCGAAAGACGCGTAGATGCAAAAGCATGAAATTTCTCGAAGTGATAGTTGATATGAACGAGGAGCGTGGAAATCCATAATTATTTTAAAATATGCTTTAATTTTAGATATTTTAAAAAAATAAAACGTTGCGCACCCTACGATATGCGCCCTACAATATTTTGACATGAGATGATAATCATACACAAAATACACTTTTGTTGTGTATGGTTGCAGTTTGTGTTTTTTTCCATTAAATTTAATGGCCTGGTATATTTACCAGTTACCATTTACCAGACTTTTATGCCAAATAGAAGTCTGTGATATAGAAGTCTGTGATTGAATTGAGAATAGATTATATTAAAGCGCTGTATTCAAATATTTATGGTCGAATTTCGACCACAGGGCGACCACTACTTAATCATTATTTCTCAGTGTAATATTATATTTTTTTTAAATACTTTTTTTTTTAATTTTATTTAATATTAATATTTTTTCAATTAAAAATGTAGTTTTCAAGCGCAAAAATACTTAAGCTGACCTTGTTGTCGGAGGTTCCGATGACTTTCATTAACTTTCTAATGAGGTCTCCAGTCGGCCTTGGCCAACCGGTATCGCGGATCTGTTCATCTGCATACATTTACATCAATAGAACAGGTTTGAGTTTTTCTATCAATATCAGCTGTTGTTGTGCCAGTAGCGGGTCTTCCTAGTGTAAGCCTTAAAATAAGATATTTGGATGACTTTCAAGCAATGTTGAAGGTACAAAGACTAATTGTTTGAACTGAACTTAGACCTCAGTAAAACATTTTTTTTTATATTTCAAAAACTTTCAATTGATTTTGTTGCCTAAAGTTTGTTAACGAAAAGATATTCAGAAAAATAACAGTTTTAAATACATTGACTGAAGTACAGCATTATTCTACAGTAGGATAGTCAAAGTTATAGATTGGTAAAGAAAATCTAATCAGTTTATCCTACTAATCTGTCCTAGTAATCATACTCAGCAGTATATATTTCAAAGCCTGTTAGTTTATTTCTACAAAAATCAGTTTATTTCCAAAAAACTGTCAGCTTTCGTATTTATATGGACTAAGCCAGCAGGCACCAGCAAGTGGCTTACTTATAATCTTGTTGCCACTTCCTGATATTACCTAACTCTATGGTCGGCTTCTACGAGCAGTTTCATCGGCTATTTAACATTACGAGTTCATTACACCGGTAATAGATGCACTATAGTGATCTAAAATATCTAGGCCAAATGCGTAAACTGCACTAAACATGTAACACCAGAATAAGTACATGTACATCAGAATAATAATAGCTCTATTTTATTTTTACGTGGCTGTCTTAAACGGAGAATTGTGTTTTTACCCGACTGCACCAGAAGGAGGGTTAAGTTTTTCGAGAGTAATAATAGTAATATCAATGGACGCTTCACACCACGTCAGTCTGGTCCCGTGGTAAGTGTTACGGGTACCAGACAACGGAAATATATTTAATACTTTTATACTATATACATATTTAAGATTTTTATAACATGATACACATCCAAGACCCAGGAGCATTGAAAAACTTTTTTTGTTCCGTCGGCGGGAATAGAACCCGCGACCCCGGCATAAGCTACCAACGTGCTTACCAACTGAGCCACAGAGGTAGTCTCAGAGTATGTTTGTATGTATGCTTAGCACGCTCTGCAGCCTAAACGGCTTAATGTTCTAACGTGTAAGGTGTCGTTAGATTCGGCCTGACAGCGTAAGTGACACTGGGTACATTAAAAAATTAAAATATCAAAATGGCGGACTTTCATTTTAAAGTCAAAATTATGAGTATATATTATGATAATTTTTTTAAAGTCAAAATTATGAGGTTCCGAGCATTTTTTTTCCGCCTATTTAGGTCAAGTAAGATATCAAAATTGAGGACTTTAAATAGCCATTCTAGAAATACACACATAACTTGATGTTTAAATTGTAATGTTTCCTGCAGTTGGGTTTTCTGTTTTTGGACATTTAGCTTGTCCGAGTGTAATTTCGTTGCGGGTCCCAAGACAGATTAAGAGGGCATTCCTGAGATCATATCAAAGGTTTTTCGTGGTTGTTTACATGTTATTCTGGTGGACACAGGAGTTACAGTGGTGAAATGATCTCAGGAATGCTCTCTAAATCTGTCTTAGGACCCGCAACGACGAGAAGAGTAGGAGATATCCATTATCCCTCCCCAAGCAGAGCTGACAACTTGAATGACTTGACGGGTTTCAATGTATGATGCGTCGTTAGACTCTTCTTGAAAGCGCTCGTAACTTTGGTTTGTTGTGCCGCAGTTAAACCGAAACCCAATATTAAGCAAGCACATTATGTAACACAATAAACTATTCTGGCTTTTTCCATGTGATTGATCTGGGTCACGTGATTGAGCTAATGGTTATTGTTTCGCGTAGGGCATAACTAATCAACAATACAAATTACTAGGTGATTAATATGGACGAACTGGCTGATCCGCTAAAACGTTGTTTAGTCGCGTACGTAGTAGAAATTTGCTTGAAAGCAAAATTGCAAAAAGGCCACTTTTTTAATATATAGCAGTCAAAGGTTACGAGTAAAACGCACGGTGGACGTGCGTACTAAGCGAATTTGGCACAGACTGAAGTGAGTTACCGGATGACATTGACAGTAGTTTGCCTGAAATTATTGTCAATATGACATTGACAATAACTCACTTTACTCCGTACCAAACCCGGTTAGTGTGGAGAGGCTCTAACTCGTAACTTTCTGACACACAATATTTCTTAACCATTTCGATATGAAAACTTTCCGGAAGACAATTTATTACTTCGTCTAGTAGTCGAGCTTTGATTACGCGATAAGAATGGTTTATCCACTATATTTTAGTTCGCTACAAAAAGTAAAAAATATTTTTTAGTACCTACAAAATTAATTATCAGCTTGTTTACGAGTCCAATTTTTTATTTTATTTGCTCAGATAAGTACTAGGATGGCATAGCAGACAAGAGCCTATAATTCATTCAGAGTTATCTTACCTTGGAGTTTCTATAGCGTGTTTCTTATTTCGTTGGCTTTAAAGGTTAAAATAACTGAACATACGAGCTCGTCAGATCGTTTAATGCAGCTCACGTCACACCTGTGTCGGTGACGCAAACCTAATTAGCGGTAACTCTCAGTACGTGGAATAGACAATCGACTTCATAAATCGAAAATTCACTTCTACAAGGATCGTTTTGCTTGGCTGAAATCAGAGTTAGAGTTGTTGGTAGGCTACATTGTTATTTCTTAAGGGTTTACCTGAATAAAAAAAAATACAACGTGACACACTGTTCAACATTCCCAACTGGAGAATCATATTAATTTTTTCGAATTTAAATTACCCGAATTAAAATTCCTCCTCTACTTTCATAAATGAATATTAAATGTCAACGAAATTTAACTTTTAGCACGGGAAGATTTTTGTGTTTGTTTTGTAGTTAAGTTTGCCAAATTATAGTCGTTATACGGAGTCGCCGGCGGTCGGGCGAAAAATGAAATAAAAATTTCTCATTTTCGTTGAGAGTGCACCTGAAGATGAAAATAGGGAAAATCGACATTCGAATAACCCGAGTTTCGATAAAGTCTCAGTTTGGTTTCCATGAAAATGAAAATCAGATGAAAATCTAGGGCGTAATTTTGTAATTAAATCAAAACATTTAGTTAAGAATTTTTCGTTAAAATATTTTCAGCGAAAATGGCTGCAAGCCGAACAAAAGAAACTTACCCTTGGAAAGACAAAAGAAATTTTATAGACTTTCCAAAACAGACTTTAAGGTTTTTCTTTACAAAAGAAACTGGGAAAAAGGTAAAAATAATGAGGTATTCCTAAAAGCTGTAATTTTTGTTTGACTCATTGCGTATTGAAATACATTTGTGTTAATATTCTACACAATTAAAGTCATTCGTAATTGTGTTGTATACAAATTATTGACAATGTAATGTTATTAATAATGTATAAGTTGTTCCAAAGGACTCGTCGCCAAACTGTCTGCAAACGATCAGTCCTATTTTGGTATCCTCGTATTTCGGCCTTGAAATACTCTATATTGGTAGTCGGTTCTGCTTGCTTCTCTAGCATATTAAAGTTGGCACCAAGTATTTATTGTTTTGATTTTATTATAATGTTTAATGATCTAAATAATAAACACTTGGAAGGATTTCTAAAAAGTGTCTAGTGTTTTAGAATAATGATAAAATAAAAATGAATTGTTAAATAAACAGTGTATAATATAACATGTGCGACTTAATTAGGCACACGATCTTGACAAAGTCATTTTGAAAAAATGTCCAAAAAATCCAAAAAGTCATTTTGAAAAAATGTCCAAAAAATCCAAAAAGTCATTTTGAAAATATGTCCAAAAACAGCAACAGAAAACTATCCAATTGTTACCGATACAAACATCGATTGTTTTGCCAGTTATTATCTGTTGCTTTTTTGGGATATTTTGATATGTTTCTTTTACATTTTTCCAAAATGACTTTGTCACGATCACGTGCCTTGTTAAGTCGCACAGGTAATAGGTTCGTATCGCTGAGAATTCTTATTTTACTTTTGCCTTAAAATTACCTTTAAAAATAATTTTTGGAGTAATACTTGCTTTACAGTAGCTGGAAACAGAAATCCTAAAGAGATTAAGATAATTTGATGGACCCAATTTGCCTAAGCGATTTATCAACTTGGCCATAGATAGTATCTCAGTAATTTGTGGATCCCTGATCCTATTAAACTTTGCTTCTCCTTGAGCTTAAGCCAATTCCAATAAATGGTTTTATAACAGGGAACGTAAAATTAAAATTTAGTTTTTATTGAGAAGTAGATCTTGCCTGCAGATTCCTACATCTGCGGGCGTAAATTTTTTGGAAGAAAAACAATTCTATGTTCTTTCGAGAACTCTATGTTTCTCCAGACTTAAATCACTTTGATATAAAACTTTCATTAAAATTGCTTTAAGAAATTAATCAAAATAGAAGCACGGACAGATAACTGAAGTAGATACATAGTTTTATAAATTTACACCTTTTTCGCGTATAAAGATTAGCATAGGTACTTATTACTATTATATCTTTTTCTCTAAGACCTAAACGGTTGACTAAAGCAACGCAAGCAACGAAATTACACCAATATTTAATAATTTAAAAGTTATAAACAATGTTAACATTTCGAATAACTTAAAATATAAACATTTAAAGATATTCGAAATGTAAACTTTATTCAACTGCTCCTACGTAGCTCGGATCGTTCCTATGCAAATATGGACCACCTATATCAATAAAATGATAAAACTGCGTACGTGCTTCCGACCAGTTACATATTTCCTCAAATATTCCAGTATCATAGCCTAGGGCATATAGGAAGCAAGAATTTGGAACATTTCTATGCAGTCTACGTAAACTATAGAGAATTCTATAAATTCTAGTAGATGACGGGATTTCATAACACTAAAGTCTGGACACAACTTAATTAAATAGTGTCAAACAAAATGAGGTTTTAATTTTGCCTTACGTTTTGCGAAAAATCTTTGCCTTTTAAAGCATCTATCTACTAAGACTTTTTATGATATGCTCATTTTTATTTCGATACGCAATCACCTTTCGCATTAGACACTTTTCAGCCTCAATAGTTTAAAAACGTTTTGTAGAACAATCCAGAGACCAAAGCCTTGATCTTTAAGGATCTAAATATACACCATGAAAGCGTCAAATTACAAATAGGCATAGGCTACTATGCCGCGCCACATTGTATTCATATCAACTTCAAACAGCTCGATGGGCGATAGCAAAGTATTGATTCACGCTATCTATACTGAGAAACGAAATTATCAACCACTGTGTCTATTGATGGCGACGTCTATGATATATTATCATAATTTAGTGCACACTGTCAGAGAAATGTATTAACAAGCCTAATAAAGTCGAGGCGAGGTATACACGACTCCTGTTAATATATTAAAAAAATCCTGAGTATAGGTAAGATGCATTCTCAAAAATGTAGATCCTATCAAAGAACATTGTTTAAGCAGTATTTACCGAGTACACCAAGTAAGAGTCAATGACTTTTTTTTGAGTATTGACTTATCTGAAAAGTTTTAGATTTAAATATAGAATACTGTTTAAAGCTTAATAATTTAACCGAAAAGGAAAGAAATGTTAAAATTACACCACAAATTCGCCGAAAGCAAAATATTTTCGTGACGATCCCGGGGAAATCTGTAAATTCTTAAGCGGAACACTACTTCTTATATTTTATAGGAGCAATATCTTAGGCGATATCTTCGCTCGCTTTATTTTCTGATTTATTCATGTCCCACCATAAATTGTCACGATAAGCTTTTGTACACCAAAATACGAATTTGTATATTCTGCGCGGTGAATGTGTTATTTTTGTCGGTTAAGCTGTTTGCTTGTTTCTAGTTTTTATTGCGAGAGCAGGAATTCATCATAACAATATATATGCACGGACTTACTGTTAAACAAATTTTATTCTTGTCTTAACGTGTCGAATTTTCTCACTTACCAGACAAAACATCATGTTACTTTAATCATAACGCTTATGAAGATAGTGGATTCTTAATTAGTAAGGGCGATGAAGCATATTTTTAAAATATATGTATTCTATTCATGGCGAAGATTATGACATTGGTCATGTTATATCAATTTAAATTAGCCGAGGTCTTTCGGCTGGGTTTGACATAACACTTCCGTTTTCCAATTGTGTAGGAGCTTCATCTGCCTAGGAAAGAGCTTCTCTGATTGTACGTATTATTTATTTCAGTTTTCGTATCTTCTCTAACGAATAATTCTGTTCCAATAATACATAACACCAAATTAGCTTAAACCTTTTTGGGATTTAAAACCAATACTTGGCGTCTTATTGTCATCGCTATATATAAGCCTCTCGCGTCGATGATTTTCTGAGACACAGATCTTAAACGCATCTCGCGCTTAAGATAAATAAATTTTAAACCTTTTCTTGGGTGTTATTAAATGTTAACGCTTTTTGGTCTTAAAAGCGTTAACATTTTTAAGTCTTCGTCTGCAAACTCTACACTTCAAGGCGTTCGACCGTGGTAGATGTCCACGATTGTGAAATTGTATATTGTTGTGATTTTAGGTTTGTCAATAGAAATTTTAATTTTAATTTACCTGTTATTATTAATGACAATTTTTTTTGTTTCAGGTATTCTTCAGAGAACAAACTTGTTCGGTGAGAAATGTGTCTAATGCATGCTAATTATATTATGTAAATTTTATGTTATAACCTATAAATTCTTAAAGCTTAGCTATAAAAATATGGCTGCCTATGCACACCGAATCGTCGTTTGTGGACAAAAATACCTTTATATATAAAAATTTTGTGTCAAGTTGTTTAGAACTAAACAACCAACCAATCCTTAATTTTCACACCGTGTTCACTTTGAGCTTGAAAATTCGAGTCAGCTAGATTATTATATACTTACAAGTCGATTTAGCAAAGATTTTGCCCTGCACGTTGTCGGAACATCTTTAGTTGTAGTCCATTATACTCAAAATAGGTTCTTTGCTTTAACATAACGGGTAACAGAAAAAATATATTTTTTAACATCTAGAATACTATTTGGATTTATTTTACCGTGGGAGAGCCATGATTCGGCACAAATGGGCCGGCTTGAATTTTGTTATACCACAGCCTCACAGAAAACTGGCGTGAAACGGTATTGTGCTGTGTTTTCAATAAGTGAGGTTACCGGTGACCTAACTTCCCTAATCCCCCTATCCCTATTCCCATTCCCTATTCCCTCATAAAAAAGACCGGCAAGGCGCTTACGACTCTTCGGATGTAAAGAGTGTCCATGGGCGACGGCAGTTGCTTTCGATCAGGTAACCCGTCTGCTCGTTTGCCACCTAAATATCATAAACAATAAAAATTATAAAGTAGTTTGTATACACTATACAGCTACTTGGTTGTATGCCGTTACCAGTTACTGGCACGTGCAAACCTTTATTGCAACGCTGGCGTGGCGCATTTTTTCAGCCTTCCTATTCAAGCCTCTGCATTTTCCATTCGCGTGTATTCATCCTGAATTGTCACGACTCTATACTTGAGGAAAACGCTTTGAAATTCGAATGGATATCAATTTAATAACATCGTTTGTTGGTCTTTTTTTAGTAATTTAAAAATATTCTATTTCATTTTTAATATTTCTACACGGTAATTTCTACCTAGACGTTTGTGCAAAAAGACCCATTGTAGCTGTTTGTTTCCTAGCTGAATAATTCTGTAAATCAGAAATGAAAATGTTTTTATACATAAAATTTTTCAATTTCCCCTTGATAGTCTGGCGAGGCAGATGACACGTGAAATGGGATACATTCTGGTTTCATATATTGAAATTTATAACGTACCGTACGAAAAGTATAAATATGTCCTCTAGGCTGCACTATGATCCATTCGCCATAAGTTGGCACAAAACTTCATATAAAGTGTCAAAATTTCTATGAAATTCTGTGCCACGTCATTTTGAACAGATAATAATACTGGAGTAACCTCTAAATAAATAGTATAACAAATGTACATATAACATATATACCTATTTGTAAAATATTTATACTTCCTGCTTGAAATAAATACCACGGTAATCATACGTATTACAAAAGTGAAAAGTAACTTAGTCATTTTATATGGTCAACGCTTTGCGTCATCAAAACCGAACCAGTACTCTTAAAACCTATTGAAATAACCTTTCCTGTCTATTCAAATATAGAATAGACAAAAAAACAGGAAAAGAAAACCACAGAGTAGAACAAATCCACTGCTGAGGTTAACCGTTTTCCCTATTTAAGAAAATAGTTCTAGTCTGAAGTATTTTTAAAGTGCCCTGCTACAAGAGGTCGGCCATAACGGCTTTGTCTAAATGTTGCCATTTCAACCCTTGACCTTTCAGCTACCCTGGTACATTGTACTTGTGACCTGCATCTTTTCTCAATGATACTTGGTTGGTTTAAGATTGTATAAAGATACTGGGTTGGTGGTGGGTCAATGTTAGAAATAAGTGATCCGCTACAAAATTCTTATTATGTGTGTATTTGAAACTTAAATATTTGCGTATAGTTAAAAAAAAATTACACTTAATTTGTATTTAAAATTCATGTTTATAAACCGTTATTTTTAAAGTCAATCAAATTTGTTCAAAATTGTAATAATTATAACGCTCAATTTAAGCGTTTAATCAGTTAATTTTGTACTTGTATGCAAATAAATCATGCACTAATTTTCATACTTAAAAACTTAGCAAAACGTACGTAGGCCTAGCGATATAAGCTAAAAATATCTTTATGAAACTTTCAATTTAAAATTGGCTAGGCAGCCTATAAAGTAATATTTTATAAGACGCCTAGAACTTTCCGTCTACATGTTAGAGCAATACCTTAGCATATAACTTTGCCTGAAGCGTTTAAATTTCGAAGTTCGGTGAAGCAGTAACCTAATATGCTCGATAGACCTCAATTTGTGCGTTAGATTGACTAGAATATTGCCTATACTCCCTAAGTCTTATATGTAACTAGCTTTTGCACGTGGCTTGGCTCGCATTTTGAACTACTTTTATACTAACTTTAATCCCCTGTTTTATACCCTGGAGAGAAGAATGATTCAAAATCCTTTCTTAGCGAATGCCTATGCTAAACCATCCACCTGCATGCAAAATTTCTGATCCATCCGTCCAGTCCTTTGAGCTATGTATTAATGGTTTACTAAGTGAATCAGTCACCTTTGATTTTTTTATATTTAGCAGAAATATTCAAAGATAGAGCCAGAAAAACTGCAAATAAAAAGATTTTTCCATACGACTTCAATACGTTCGTTTTAATGTTGTCTTAACTATCAAAATTATCATGTCAGCGTAATTTCGCGCGTAGCATCACATAACGGTAAATAAAACGTAATTAACGTGTACATTATTGACATTGTTTGGGCGGCCTTTCTAGGCGGGCGGTTTCTGGGCGGACGGGGTGAACGACCCCGCTAATAACTTCCGCTTACCTGTGCCTAGACCTAGGCGCAGGCTTAATGATGAACCTGGCGATTGTTAATTCCAACTGTGTATTTATGTAGTAAACTCTCATGGCAATATACTATAAAGACTTACTATATACATATTTAAGGTAGATGTGAAACTTAAATCCATACTTTCCTTCTGTTTGTCTGTCTGTAATCTCTTCACGACAAAACTGCTGAACCGCTGACTTTGCTAACATTTGGCATGGAGATACCTATATATATCTTATTTACTATATTGCTATGAAAACCTAGGACATACATATTTAAAAATAATATATGCGAAAGTCCTACTCGCACTTGGCCGCTTTTTCTTCATTCTTTTTTATTTATAATTATACTTACCTTTCTTATATGTCTTGGTCATTCTTAATTTAAAAATATCTCTTACAAGTTCAAATGGATGTTTCCCACAGTACCCCATAGTTTGTGGTCAATAGCTCAGAACTCCCACGGTACGCAGCCACGCGGTTACGAACAACTTTTCTAATTTCCATTTTATGTAGGCAGATTCATAGTTTGCTTGGCTTGTACGATGCAGAATATAGTGACATACTATTTTAGGTCTTTATTGAGGTAGTAAAAGTTCGCAGAAAACGGATAAAATAAAAAGTTTTGCGACATCTTTGGTTTGATTTTAAGAGGTTATGTAAAAAAGTAAAAAAAATATAGTTGGATTGATCCATCGGTAGAAAACTTGGTTTAAAAATATTACAATTCAGTAAGTTGCAAAATAATCTAAACATTTAAAAATCAAAGGCTGACTGACTCACATAATAATCTTCTCGACGCACAGCCCCAGCCCCTGAACGAAAAAGGCGGAAACCCCGTGTAACGTCGGCGAAGCCGTAGACTTAAGCTAGTAATAACTAAAACCATAAAATAACAATTAACTGATAGTTTCTCATATACCGTTGAACTCTAATATGTGGTCTCACAAAGGGTCATTTACTATACTACTTTGCGGTCGTATATAAGGCTTCTCTAAAGTATTGACAGGCCTGCCAACTTCTGCCTCCAGGCGCCATCTTGCTTCAAAGGAAATCCTTTACTAAATCTTTGACAGCAAATATCAATTTTCTTTTCTCTTGAAAAGACGATATCCTTTTGGATATTTTACTTGAGGTCTAAAACTGACATAGGCATTAAAAGAAGACTTCGAAAGAGCGGTGATGTTTAATGCCGCCATCCGTAAAATGCCGCTTTCAAGGAATAACTCAAGTTAATAACATTATTATGTAGGTAAAATAAAAACGCTGACGCCATTTTTATATTTTTTTAATGAAATTTAGGGGCAAGTGAGCGGACGGGTTACCTGATGGAAAGCAACTGAGAAGTCGCAAATGGCATGGAATAAGCTACGGGATAGGGATGAGGTTTATGCATGTTGGGCGTTCAGTTAACTCACTGAGGTTGTAGTATTTCTGCGGTCGAGCCGGCCCATTCGTGCCGAGGCTTGGCTCTCCCACGGAAAACCTACTGTGCCATTATCGGATCCTTGTAGATCTGTAATTAAATCAACGATTAAAATTAATGCACCCATGTAGAACATCTGCGATTTCGCAATTACCGCGCGACATTATCAACTGAGACATACTGATTGAATCCATTGTCGATAGACCACTAAAATTTCATGCGACCTACATCTATCGACTGCGCTTTATACTGCCCATACTAAAAAATACCCTATTTCATTCAGTTATAGTCCATTTTCGCTCGGCCAGTAGAACGGAAAAAAGAAAATGAGAAAATGTACGTCTTCAATGCAGTGCATGTCTTGAGATTTGTCGGTTGAGTATGTGTGTGTGACTTCGTTTGATTTTTCTTGCTTTATTGGAAAAAGTTACATAACGTCTATTATGAGTTTATTTGTTGCCAAATAGTTTATATCGTTGCCAAAAAACCTGGGAAATTTAGTCTCGTTGTCAACTCCTTAGAATAAAATTAATCTAGTACCCAAGATGAGATTTTTTTTCCTGCTTTTCTTTTGAAAATTTTCTTGAATTTTCTCTGCTATAAACCTCACAGAACCCGAAACCTTTCCAACGAATGCAAAACCGTCGAAATCTGTTCATGCGTTCTGGAGTTATAGAAGGAAGATACGACTTATTTTAACACGCTATTTTTATATAATAGATATGCAAGATTAAAGCATATTTTTAAATAATATTGGCATTCGACGTTCCTCCTCCACATTAACTATAACTGGGAGAAATTTCATGCTTTTATGTCTACGCGTCTGTCATTTTCCGCTCGCATATTAATATATAGATTCTAAACTAACCGTAGTAAATCTAATCTCTTCATCATTATATTCAAACACTACTTACTGCTTAGTTTTGTGATCTAACTTCAAAGATCTTAACGGTCCGCTGCTTTCAAACGGTTTTGGTCTTCGTTATGGCAGCCATATTTGAATATCAGACTTATAATCTAATATCCAGATACAAAAGTAACGATTTCCTTTTAGGCGTGAAATTATTCTCACGCGATGGACCGCTTAAAACAATTTTTACGCTGGATTATACAAATTGTTCATGAAATTGTTTTGGTAGCGATCGCGAATTGTTTGCTTTTGGTGGCGTGAAAAAGTAAGAGGTAGCTAAAAATTTACTGCCTTACTGTGAGGCGAACTTAATTTATAATTAAATGAAGAGATAGATTTTTCGGGCGTATATCAAAATGTTGGATTAATTTCAGTTGAATATTCGTCTCTGAGTGCAGGATTTAGATGTTTTAAAGCTTAGGAATAGAGAACATGGATAGACTTTAGGACATAGATAGAGAAATAAAGTGTAATAACGGTTTCATAACAACTACTGATGTCAGATTTTGTAAGAGCTACAAAAGCATATGTTGCTCATAACCGTATCATGTCACAGCACCATGTCGTGAACCGAAATAACATGACATCATCTTGTCATCGTGATCATGTAAACGGGGTCTAATCCACAATACAGTCACGACCCGATTCACAAACAAAAAAGTGCGCTGTTGGAAAAAAAGAAAAAAATGTGTATCGATTTGAGCATTTCTAACAAATCGCTTGTTTCCGAATCACGAATTTTATGACTTGATTGAATTTTGTTTCGACAGCTCTACGTTTTAGCTTTTCCGATTCGAATCATATTTCATTGAAATTTGAATTAATATCAATATGTATTGTTAGTGATTTCTCGGGTACTGTTAACTTCATAGAAATCACGAACACATGATATATGAATAGGTTTTTTAATATAGTCGAGGACATAATTCTATAATACAATCATTATAGTATATTGTTCAGCTATAATATTACACAGATATAATATAAACTTAATTCAAAATAATAATTAGGATTTTTTTCGATTTAATAATAAAATCGTATTGTTAGTTTATCCGTTAATTAGTGCAGCCCAAGGGAAATATTACGGGATTACCGCTAATGCCCGGCGAAATTTGCGGATACCCGCATGGCGCATACGTACGGAACCCCTTACTACGTGTATCTTTACCACTGATTTAGAGCTTTGTTAAACCATTATTTGCTTGATGCCAGAGCAACAAACCAAATAGGTTTTAAACATAGTTTATGTTTACTGTTTCCTGTTCTTACCTTTATAAGTGCAAAAAAAATACGCGTCGTCTTTTGCGATACAGAATGCGCTATCAAAGAAATTGAATTTTAAGTTTGCGGGCCACGTTATTGGTTCGCTTTACGTGGAACAACACAGTTGAATCTGATCACGACTAACATTGAGATGGCAAAGCTCAACCAAATTACGTAGGTACCTATATTATTTATGGATATAAGGGAACAGGGAACTTAGTAATCTAAAAGAACAAACAATAAAATCAAATGCAATAAAACACGCCAGTAATAAATTAGTGATGGAAATAGAAAATTAATGTATCGATTTACGTAATTACGGCTATGATGTTTAATTGGTTTGCGAAATCCCGTTTCCGCGATTTGCGCATCACTAGCCTTTGTTCTTAGTGATGCATGGTTGTATAGGGGTGGTGAATTAGCTGTGAATTTTAATATAATGCAAGCCCGACTAAGGCTGTCATTTGTATGATTTTTCTTTAAAAATATAGTATAAATATTCGATTTTTCTGACAATGTTCGGTTTTTCCGGCAATGGTCGATTTATCCAGAAAATTATTTATAATAAATACTGTTTATCTACAAAAAATACCGGCATTAATGTACAAAATGTCATTTTAATACTGTAATCATTTCATATTAAGATCTCATTTTATTAAATTGAGTTTGCCATTTTAATTTAGACATGCGACAACCCTATCCTCCTTTGTGGCTTGTGATGTTTACAATTACAAACTTTTTTGAAAAAAATCGGATTCACTTTTGAGCATCGTTACTGGATGCGAGTTACGCGTCAACTTTTTTACCTAATTAAAAATCCCGTAACTCCGCAACAAGGTTACTATTGACGTACGTTAATGTCAACTGTTGTTCTGAATGGAACTCCGTTTGGCTCATTAAAAAACCCGGGAATCCCGTAATTAATGAGCTCACGTGCACATCACTAATGTAAAAATTTTGATAAATGAATGAAATGAAAATGATGCAGAAGTTTACTACGTAATTTTACTTTTACACTTTACCTTTACACTTTTAATCATATTTTGGTTCAAATACAAGAACCTAATTATAATTCAAATCAGGGTAGAATCACATTAGACTGATGTGGTAGAGCTCTTGTTTGTTTGCAATGATTATATTATACTCGAAACTATTTTTTACATAATTTCACATTAAACTAGAATCATAAAAATAAATGTACTGTTTCCTGTACAGATTTAAAATAAAGAAAATTCACGGAAATTCCAATGTCGATTTTTCTTCAGTGAAAATAAAAATTTAATAATATAACGTTTTAATTGTATATTATTAATTTATAATGTGTATTTAATAAATAAAGATTGCGTTTAATTAATAAAGAAAATTCAATCATGAAAGTGGCGATATTTTTTCTTTTCCATTTCAGTGATTTTATCATTAAAGGAAGAAAAAAATATAAAAAGCCTAAAAGGCAAAAGCTCGCCTACTCTACTAACACAATAGTCAAGTACCGATAAAGTAATCTTTCGACTCTAACCCCTATCACCTAATTAATAGAGTACAGTTTACGACAAAATCTTTATATCACAATGCAACATGAGAACGTAACATTATTCTGAAGTATTCGTGGAGATTTAACTAGTGCTATTGTCTGTATGGCTTTGTTGATTCATATCACGAACCTATTCTTTTTAATTAAAGGGAACGTTGAATTTATAGTTCTCAACCGTTTTTAGTTACGGCCCTAGATTTCTATCTGTTAGTATTGTTTACCAAAGGCTTTATTTTTCCATAGAATATACATACATCTGTGTACATCTACCTGTTATGTTTTAGGTAGCAGAGTCTTACTCTGTATATATTTAATACAATGGTTGCAAAATTAAGGAGGCGAATATGTTGATGAAATAAACTTATAGCAATAAAATATCTTTTATAAGAGTTAAAACTTAAACAAAAAAAGTATAAAAAAAAAGTATAACCTTAAAAATCTAATTCAAATTAGGAACACCCGAAAACAAGCAAGAACTCGATACAGGAAGAATGGCAACCGTCAATAATCTTTAGCTTTACCATTGAAATAAAAAAAACACCTGATTAAAGGGAAGCACTCATTTGCCGCTTCGATAGATGCAATTACGAAGCTCTCGTACGTTTTAACTTCTGGAAGTTTCGCTAGTTCAAAATTGTGTCAATGAGTTTCGCGCTGTAAATTTTCATAAAATATTTCGCTGCAAGTATGTATCTGGAGATGAAATGCCTTGATTTTTTCATGCATATTATAAGCGTTGTATACTATGTTATGACGTAGAACTTTGTATGACTCGTATAACTTTCCTCCTGCAGGGCTGGCATAGCGTCAATAGACATACGAAAGTATAGACAAATTGACTGACAGATTTACTTTGTGCATCTGTCACTTCAACGTCATTCTCTTGCTTGCTGCATCTTGCTGTAGAAAGAAACACTTTCTCTGTTGCTGTGCTAGCCCTACTGATTACCTTCCCTAGTCTTCCAAGACCCTTTCAAAACCAAAACAACCAGATTTTTTAATCCTTTTATAAGCAGTATCTACACACAAAGCAAATTATCCCCCAAGTAAACATACCAATTCTTCTTCGCTTATCAAAAAAGACGTTCGCGTTGGTATAACACAGAATTTTCATCAGTTGCCAAAGACAAAGAAACGTAGAGAGACAAAGCTTTGATAACATTATCAACGTTATCTACAGGCACTAGGGCGGCAGAAGTAGGACGGGAGTGTGACAAACGTTTGAGCAATACCGGCTTTTCACGTGCATTTGGTGCTCTTCGCCTGATTAGAGTACGTCCAATACTGATTTGAAACTGATGGATCGCTTAGTACAGCGCCTTGTTCCAGCATATGTACTTCATTCAGCGTTTGTGATCTAGTGGGTAAGACCTTTGGTTCGCACTCGAGAGTCGAGAGGTTGCAGGTTCAAACCCGGGGGAGGCATGTATCAATGAGATATTTTCCGATCTCAAGAACATAGTGCGGATGCTCATTGCCGTGGGAGAACCTCACAGAAAACTGTCTCGAAACAGCGTTGTGCTGTGGTTCGTTCAGTAAGTGAGTTTACCGGTGGCCCAACTTCCTTAATCCCCTATCTCTATATCCTTGCCCAAAAAGATAGGAGCTGTGAAATGTTTTGTAGGCATTTATATCTGTTTTATAGTGAACGATTTTGCTATTGGGGGGTCAAAAATTTGCCACGGGCCTCAGATCATAGGGTTAATGTAAGTAAAGTAATTTTTATGCTTTCAATACAGTAATTTTCATTTATATGTAGGCATAATATTAATGTTCGTAGCTAATATATTGTTCTACTGTACACTGCTGAAATTATCGAGTCATGCTATATATCACTAAACTAATCTATTTGGTCCTTTATTAAATGTAATAATAATAAATACACCTGTATAGATTAGAGAATATTAGGAAAGTTTTCCAATTTAAGGAATAACCTGTGCTATAAGCACAAGGGACTTTCAAGTACAAATTTTACATTTCATATGATAGAAATCTATACAGGTGTCTTTCTTATTATTATTATTACATTTAATTAAAGAAAAAATAGATTAGTTTAGTAATATACAGTATGACTCGATGATTTCAGCGCTGTACACTTTAAGTAGCGTCCACCAGTGTACCGGTGTAAATAAGCTCTAATGGTAACAGTGCAGAAAATTGGCTTTAACTGTTTGACATACTTCTGAAATCGGTCGTCTTACAATGAACTAGCATATCATATAGGTAGCAAAGGTTCGTTTATATTTTTGAATGGTCACTTTTTGACGACTGACAGATTCGATGTTGTCTTTGAGGAGTCGATAGATTTTTTCCGAACCGCTAAATGTAAAAACATTTAAAGTGCTTCAATAAACAGCTATTCCACAAACGTGGATGTTTTTCAGTTATTATATAGTAGCACCCACCACAATACTGTTGGTAAATTAAAGATGATGTTACATGCGTTTAAAGTACAACCACCTCTAATAGGATTTTATGCCATGAAAGTAGGTGTTACTCTCATGGAAACTGGGGAATACCTATCTATACTACCTATACTAATATTATAAAACTGAAGAGTTTGTTTGTATGTTTGACTGCGCAATTCTCAGGTACTTCTGGCCGGAATTGTAAAATTATTTTTCTGTTGGTAAGCCCATTTAAAGAGAAAGGCTAGAGGCTTTATAACATCGCGCTACGACCAATAGGAGTGGAGAAGCACTCAATTAAAAAAAACGGATTATTTGTAACGTTTCATGCGGACTTAGTCGCAGGCAACAAATATTGAGATTAGAAAAACATATTAAACACAAAACATTTTTTTAACTTAAATAACAGCCCGTGAGTGTTTTAGTTACAGAAATTAAACAGGTTTATAATTTAATACTTTTCATTTACAATCTTCTACAAAACGTCTCTAGTATCTACTCATTCCTAACTTTTAAATTAAATACAGTTCATTGTCGATATTGGAAATTTCTAGACGAGTTGTTGTAGATGCAATTTTCTTTCAATCAGTACGTTCAACTCAGTTTCATACTTGTGGAAATGTATAATGGATGTATAATGGGTGTATAATAGGTGTAAATGGAGTATCAATGTTATAAAGTATAATTGAACTTGCGTGCCTAACGTAGAATTTTGCCTGACGTTTCTGCGTTCAAGGCTTAATCTTTGGTACCACATAAATGTTTTTTTTATTGGGCATTAAAAATACAAAAGTACTAAAGTACTGCTATTTTCTTAACAATAAGATATAACGACCCATCAATGCATAACTATTTACAAAAAATTAAATAACTATAATATAATTATATAGATTATGTACTAGTAACGCAAAAAATCTATATTAAATAAAGCCAAAATTACTCATCACATTTTACTATAATACAACCAAATCAAATTTAGCCAAAATTACAAACAAGAACAAAATAAAACCTTTTCTAGACCATTACCATACATAATGAATATACGTAAAATTGAGTGCGTAGTTCATATTTTAGTACTACCACCCAAAAGGGTTGAGGTTCAGGTGCACTGTTACTGGAATGGCTCATAACTTGGAATAGTTACTGTTTTCGGAATACACAAAAACGTAATATTATATTTTATTGCTTTGTCCGCAGTCCGTACTCTGCACAGAAGTTTACTACTACGTAAAGGTTTTTTATGATTTTTGAACATAAAATATGGTTTTATTATATTGATTTTTTTTATTAGAATAATAATTATCATCTTATATAATAATCATTTGGAAACTGTTATTAAATATTTCTCAAACTTTATCAAACTTTCAAAAGATTTTAACTTTAGAAAAAAACTATGAATACTAAACCCTTTAACAATTTGTCAGTTGTTACAAGGTTTAATTTAATAACAAAGTGATATTTGAATAATTATTGTTAGATAATAATTAATGTTATTTTCCCGTAAACTTTCAAAAGTATTTAAGGTGTGTTAAAAAATTTATTAAATGAAAACGACTATGAGCACGCACCGTTGACAGTACACATCCTAATGTGGTTGCATTTATTTTTATAGTGATTTTTTTTCGCCTCAAATATAAACACCTGTCTCAAAAATGTCCCTTAAGCCTTTGTAAATTACCCTGTCAATCCAATTTTTTAAAGAAGTCGATCTTCTTATTTAACAAGTCAATTCTAATTTTTTCACCGGTCAATTCTAATATTAGCAGCATTTGTAAGTCTCAAAATATTTGGACCAAGAATTCGTCTTGTGAGAATAAAGCGGGAGCGAGACTTTATTAATGTTCAACACGATACAAGCTAAGGCGATTTAGAATTCAAATATTCCTGGTTTAAAAGCGGATGAAAAATTTAGGCCACGTCCAATATTGAGCTCTACATAATATATTTTATTTTCTGATCCCTGTTAAATAATAGGTGAAGTATTTGTGGTTAAAAATATTAATACATAACATAATTAAACAGTAGCATGCAAAACATTTTGAAATATATCACAAAAGTTGCTTCTAAAGCACACATTTGTTAAAAAATGAACAAATTGTGTCAATATTTTGGTAGTTTAAGTTGTTTGAAAAATAATTAAATCGCTAAAACATTACAATTTTCATCGATAACCAAAAAATTAGGCCCAAGTTTGGTCCGAGCAAAAAAAACTAATATTATGCACAAATGCAGATCGCTCACAAGCCTACAATTATCCGACCAATTTACTGTGTCTAATATAATTTCACAACACTCCGTCTAAACGTACGAGAAAAAACATCGTCCTCATTATTCGCATGTTTGGTAAGATGTTAAAAAACAACCTTGTAGCGCTGTTTGACGTGCAAACTTACATACTCCTTAGTTCCAAATATATTACACTTTTTAATACGAAGTTAGAGGGTCATGCTTTGGAACGAATGGACTGTGCCGTAAGTTCTAAGGCTGTATAGTTGTATTGTTATACAACTAGGCGTATCTAGGACCATCCATAAAGTACGTTACACAGATTTCATGATTTTTAGACCCCTCCCTCCCTCGTCACAGGTAGTTTCTGAGACAGCCTATTTCTTTTTTAAATTTCGAGATTAAATTTAGAACATTTGAAATGTGATGTCACAAAACTTCTCCCTGTCATACCATGTCACACTGATTATACCGTTGATTTATACGAATCATTTTGATATGGGTGAGATAAAATATATCTCAGCTTGAAAAGACTGGCTGTAAAACTACAGTAAAGCACTTAATACTTCGACAAAATATACAATTAAGGTTAACCTAAGTCAACTAAAAAACAACATTGCATGTAAACAAAACTAAAGAAAAAAAAAACACAAAAATAGAAGATT
>JAOTAV010065883.1:0-14131 GCA_026546445.1 Cyclargus thomasi | reverse complement strand
GAGAAGTCGCTGGACTCCGCGCTCCGTTGCCCTTCGCGGGACTACGCGCTTCGTTACTTACTTTTTGGTAACATATACCTGGGACGCTTTTAAGGAAACTAAAATCATCATATGTTTCCGTACAAATTTTGAGGAGTTCCCTCGATTACTCATGGTTCCCATAATCAACCACCACCATGGTGAATAAATGACCTATTCGAAACAATATCCTATACAACAAAGAACAAATTTTGAAAATCAGTTCACAAACGGCGGATCCTTTCGGTGGTTTGGGCTATGCGTTAGTCATTTCTAAGTTTTATACACCGATTTAGATTTTTATGATTACTGCACAAAAACTTAATATAAATAGTAAGTGACCTTAAAGTAAATTATTATAATTTATGTTTTAAAAAATTGTGTCAATTTTTATTGCGTTGCTTTTTCAAACACAAACGCGTTTGAAAAAGCAACGCTCGGCCATATTAGCGTAATTACAGACCGAGAACGTTTCCATTTAAATGTAAATCGTTACGATGATTTCCAATATTTTTTAACATTTGACATATCTCCCCTGATCTGCGGCACGTGTTTTACATTTCCCGTGTCAATTTCCCGGCTATCAGATTTTCAGAGCACACGATATTCGACTACCCATTAATTTTTATTCGACGTCAAGAATTTTTCTCTCATTCCTAACGTAAATGATAAATCTAGCTGGGAATAAAATTACCGGTGGCCCAGCTTCTTACACATCATTCCTTATCCCTATTCGCCTCGTATCGATGATGTCACAAGTATCCATTGGCGATATCAGTTGCTTTTCATGAGATACTTGACCCCTAATTTCATAAAAAAAGTTTTCATCTCAGATCATTCAACAGCCACTTTGCGGAGAGCAAAGTTTAGGTGTCATGAGTATAATACTTATTTTTTAATTGGTAGATAGTATCCATACCTAGCTACAAACTTTAACCCAGGCTCCTGATTCAATTAAGACTGAGTTAACCAATTTAGTTTTCAAAAACCATTTTTTCTAATTGACATTACGTTCCCTGACCCCAACTTGATCTTGACACTAGATAATTTTGAATATATATTTTTATAGCTTCTTTGTATATTTTGCTAAAGTTTAAGGCCCTTTTAGTATACTTAATATGACAGTAGCGGTCAAAATACGATCTCGTAATACGGCCAATATGGCACGCGAAAGTTATATCGTGTCATATTTCACTTTTACTAGCGGAATGTTTTAGGGATAGCAGTAAAATATATTAATGTACCACATTTTACAGCTTTCATGCAATTATTCCCACTTGCACGCTTTTTATCTAACATATAAAAATAAGCCGGGTTTTTCTTCCTGACTATATTACTCCAGAACGCACGAACCTATTTCCATGGTTTTGCATTCGTTGGAAAGGTCTCGGGCTCCGTGAGGGTTGTCGCAAAAAAAATCAGAAAAATTATCGCGCGGACGGAGTCGCGAGCAACAGCTAGTAACATTTAATAACATTGAATAAGAATATTAAAACGAAGCTTTTCTATTCCAATTCTACCCTAGTGTGGTGCGGTGTTTATAGTGCAAGCAGGGTAACCTTTAGGTCATCCTATTTGGCGATTACATACGATGACACGCGCGCACGATCGTGTAGAGGGCATGCTCAGCTCTGCTCCCCCGATTGCCAATCATCAACTCGTTGACAAAGTACCACAAACGATAACGAAGACATAATTGGATGAAGCGCACGATGGCACGATAACTAACATTAACTTTAGTAAATTAGGATTTTTAGCAATGATTTGCGATATAATAAACCTCAAGGTTTATTTCGCGGAATATTGCTAATAATTTACTAAACTTAAAGCTATGGATTTCCGCAAAGTAACGCCTGCTAACATTATAAATTGAAATACACACTAGCAACATATATACACTAGCAAGATAATGAAATACGTAAGATACAAGATTTGTCAAAATTTTATTAAAAATTTTTGTATATCATGTACTCGAAGGTTGCAAAATGTTAGTTATATCCGCTTCTTCCACTTTATGTCTTATTACAGTGGGCTTCGGCACGAATGGGCCGGAGAGATACCACTATCTCACAGAAAACCGGCCTGGAACGGCGTTGTGCTGTACTCTCGTTCAGTGAGTGAGTTTACCGGTGGCCCAACTTCCCTAATCCCCCTATTCCCTCATAAAGGCCGGCAACGCACTTTCCATCCGATAACCTGTGTGCTCGCTTGCCCCCAAAATATCATTTTAAAAAATTATGTAGAGCTCGTATAACCCTATGAAGACGCGACGTCATGAAAGCGTCTTTGGTTCAGTGTGTTTGTGTGTATGTGTTGTGTGTGTTTGTGTATGTATTGTATGTTTACCGGAACGATATATACAAACAAACAATACTATTCGTCCAATTACAGGCTCTAAGCTGAGGAAAATCTTTTTTTTCATTCAATTCTCGTAATGAAAAATACTAACCCGAGGAATTTACATAAAAACAACGTACATCCCGTGCCCTCGGCAATTTAAAGGGATAATCACATGGAGAGGCAGCACCGTGAGTGGTTCGCCCTTGTAATTGATGGCTTATGGTAGCACTGCTTGGGTCGTTGGAAGATTAAAGCCAGGGGACGAACACCGAAACCGTTTCGAGACTGAAGCGACTATTTAGTATCCCGCTAGTATATTGACAGTGTCAAGGTACAATTACGATCAACGCGACAGGTACCGCGTCACGCGATAACTCAAACAAAACGTTTTTCAAAAACTTTACCACCCATATCGTCTTGAATGGCATTCTTCCACAGTACGATTGTCGCGTAACTATCTGCCTCGCACAGTAAAACTCTGGAATGAACTATCACCAGCAGTATTTCCGGACCGCTACGACCTACAAACCTTCAAGAAAAGAGCGCATTCCCTCTTAAAAGGCCGCCAACGCACCTGCAACTCTAATGTCGCGAGTGTCTATGGACGGCGGTAGTTGCTTTTCATCAGGTAACCCGTTTGCTCGATTGCCCCCTTTTAGTAAAAAAAACGTAACTTCATGATATAGGCTTTAGGCTTCACTTTCCTCTACGCCACTACAATGCAGCGGCGTCATGTGCAGCTAGACCAATGTCATTTTTACCTAATGTGAAAAGTTTACAATAATATTAAATAGTAGCACAACAATTGTTATTAATATTATAAGGTTATGCAGTGTAGTTAACTTTAGAGCGCGATAAAGTTAACTACTTTTTTTTTTGTTAAATATTTCGTAAACCGTGTCTTGCACTAGGATAAGAATGCTTAATGTTAATGTAACTAGTTATTAATATTCTCAAGTAAGTGAATCACTGTAATTATATTCTATGTCTATACATATAAAAAAACAGTAAAATTGAAGTGTCTGTACATTTAATATTTTTCAAAATAATGAGTGTGGGGCTGCTAAGGAACAGTAATAGAACACATATCGATAAAAAAAGTTGTCTGTACGCGCTAGTCTCAGGAACTACTGGACAGATTTGAATAAATCTTTTTTTGTTTAGTAGCTATTAGGTCTGGGCAACATATCGGATACTTTTTATCCCGGGACAATGTACGCTTCCCGCGTGGTATACAAATTTTCGCGCAACGAAGTTGCGGGCACCAACTCGTTGAGAAATAAATTCTTTAACCGTAACCTACCTATTATCTTAAACTATTGTTTATTGTCATAAAGTATCATTTTTTAACATTTTTTATGTCGCCGCTGCTGGTAGCCAAGATCGAAATGTTAACTACAAACGTGAGATGACGTTGTTCTAGAAGGACGTCAGCTTTCGGTCGAGTCCGAGGCTTCGAATGTGCTGTTTTAGAGTAGGGGTTAGTTTAGATCTCGTTCGACTCGAAATGGGTTCCTTAATTTCGTAAGGGTTATTTGGGTATGAATCGCTGCTAATTACGAAGGGCAAATGACTATTCAATTCAAAGCTTCGGGATGGCTTTAAAATCTCTGTTATACAATTTTTTTCATTTTAAATTGTATGAGAGAACTAATTATTTCTGAGCCTCCATCTTACTTTTTTTCGTTTCAAAATATTAGTGGCAATGTTGTATCACATTATATTTTTTTTGAGCTGATACCTATTCGGTAAAATAATGTTATGAAAAAGTTTTCCTTTCACAAACAAGTATTAACAATAGTCAATAAAGTCTTTATTTCGATGGTCTTAACTCTTCATAAAGTCTTTATTGCCTTTCAAATGGTCACAAGATATAATTAAATAAATAAAGGACCATAACTGATTAATTAAAAATTTAATAGCCCCCGAGACAAAGTATCTTCCTAGAAAATCAGTTATTCCTCCTCGCTGACACTCCACGGTTTTTAAATGGCTCGTTTCGTTTCAAATGCGAGAATAATATCTGATGTAAATGCGACTAGAATCAGGCGTTTATTTGCAGAAATCCATAGTTTTAAGTTATGTAAATTAAGATTTTTAGCAATATTACGCTAAATAAACCTCAACCTGCAAGTAAAAATGCGGGTTGAAAACCTCGACGCGCGTTTCGCCCCCACAACGGAGCATCCTCAGGATGTGGACTCTACGAACTTAACGGACGTTGTTTTATCTTTGTTTTTTCCATCAAACAGGCCTAATAATACGCTTCGTCCAAAATCAAACACACAGACTCAAGAAATTTATACCATCTCTTGTGATTTTATTTTTCAACCCCGTCCTAAAAAAAAATCGGCTTACATCGAGTTTTAAAAATAAACTGAAATCACAATAGACAACAGACCAGTATGCAGACTTTAGACAAACTTACAAATCGGCGTGAGGTGCATATAAGCATATCTCGATCTGCAAAGCAACACAGAGGACTCAGCGTGCGCGATAGCATATCACGAGAAAGTGAATTTTGAAAACACTGTAATTTCAGCATAATCGACAAAGCGAATCAATACACGTTCCTAAAATATGAGTGGAGTTGATCGATTTCAATGTTAATTTCCAGCTTTCACATGGCACAGACTCAGGGCAACCGTGAGGCGACCGTGTGTCGCCCGTGCTTACATATCATACGGCGGCCATCTCGGTAATATAATACTACTAGTTGATCCCTCAGACGCTGTCCTGCCGAGCTATTTTGTAAATCTAAACCATTCTCAGATCCCCTTGAACACACACAAAAAAATTCATCAAAATCGGTCAAGTCGTTTAAGAGAAGTTCAGTGACATACACACTCACAGAAGAATTATTTATATAAAAATAATTTGTCAAAATATATTATTATTATTTTATAGATCCAGCTGCATTTTAACTACTCATTAATTTTATAAATTTTTACAGCTACTAAAACTTCATGCATCTAATGTCTTTGTTAATTTTTTGTGTTTTCGACACGTCTAACATCGAAATAT
The DNA here is from genome assembly GCA_026546445.1 of Cyclargus thomasi. Lineage (NCBI taxonomy): Eukaryota > Metazoa > Arthropoda > Insecta > Lepidoptera > Lycaenidae > Cyclargus > Cyclargus thomasi. Next base: position 8,749 of record JAOTAV010065883.1, on the reverse strand, counting down.
ATTCTATGCTCTTCAGCCATCATTGTGTAGCTATACCTGTGGAAGTTCAAGGAAGCTATAATAATAATAATTAACTAAGTAATAAGTAGGTAAATACCTAACATTATGTCTTGTCGTGTCTGGGGATTTTACGCTTTGTCTACTCATTGATGTACACGCGCCATCTTGCTATGTGAGTTGACCCTTAAATTTTATGCATATTGGAGTTATGGAAGAAAGAAATAATTTAACCTTACCTTATACCTCCCTTTCTCTTATTCGCGTAGCCTATTCCTTTATCAAAAAGGCCGGCAACCCACTTGAAGCGCGGCTGAAGATGCAAGTATCTAAAGCAGTTGTTTAATATCAGGTGACCCGTCCGCTTGCTTTGAAATTGGAGGTAATTCTAATTTCATTACAAAATATTGTCTTTTTACTCAAGATTGGCGGTATGGTTCAATAACCTTCTGTCAAATTTCTATACAAACCGCGATTGTCAACAACAGAGTGACAGTGACTTTATTTATAATCGCGTTTTGTATGGAACTATGTCAATTTTTTTTAGGGTTAATGAACCATACCGCCAATCTTTAGCGAATGCATAAAAGTCCTTTATGCTCCCGTCGGTTGATTTATCTTGAGAAAGCTATTCGATAATGATAGAAATTAACAATATTACGTTAACACTTACTCTTTTATTTATTAAAATATTCAAACAGTGTTTAACCAATTAAGATTCGCCACCTTTTCTGCCTTTTTTTTTTAATTATTTTTTCGTTTATTTGGGCGAATCAACAATATCACAATGAATATGTAAATGATTGTACCGTTGGTTCATGGTGAAAATTCATATTCAACCTTAATGAAACACACTTTTCCATGCACTATAACCACTATCTTCACTTCGATTTTACATGTCATCATGTGACTTTGTCGAAACCTGTCGTGTATTTATATAAATTTGTAAAATCGAAGTGAATATAGTGGAAATAGTGCATGAAAGTGTGTTTCATTAAGGTCGCATGACAGAACGTCGTATCTAGCGAATAAGAACATTCTGGTCATTGTGGCTTTTTGATTTTATTGCAAATTTGTAATTGGCAGCTCATTATCCTTCAGTATAAAAAATACTAAAAAGTTAGTTTAAGATACCAATAAATAAAGTTTAAAAAATGCTACATTTGCTAGCTCTTTGCACATGACTTCCTCGTTGAAAAAAAAAAAGCTACAGTGACCTTTTTTTGAGTGCCTGAAAGGACGCGCGGGGCAGAGGCGAGGCGTTCGCACAAAACCAGACGTTCCCCACGAAAAAAATACTTAGACAAAATACATTTTCGCGAATAGGGCCTTTTTCCACGAGAAAAAAGGAAACCATCTCCTGTAAAGTTCGCTTTTTGCAGTTGCGCCCTTATTCGCAGGATACGATGAGAAAGGGACAGCCAGCCTAAAATATTTAAACACTGTTTAAATATTTTTGTTTGTGAATAAGGGGGTTAAGTATTAAGAGAGTTTTTATTTTGTACGCTCTATACATAATTTTGATATCTATATATTTTAAATCTGAGCATTAAAAGAACATTTCGATAGTGTTATTAGTGTGGGAAATTATGTAACCGTAATTTCAACTAAGGTTTAACGAGTTATTTGTTATTAATTTAAATATTTTATTATAATCAGTTTTTAGATTTTCGATTTAGCGTGAAACGGCATTGCGCTGTGTTTCGTGCGAAGAGTGAGTTTACCGGAGGCCCAACTACCTACACCTGATTCCCTATACCCAGTGGCTTAACTACAAGGTAGCAAGCCGGCAAAATGCTACGGGCTCCAGCCAAAAGGGGCCCACGATCAGCCGCCCTAGACAAGTGGCAAGCGACAATTTTGTACAATAACCGCTTGACGTGTTTTTGTATTGGATTGACATAGTGGAACGAAAACAAATTTGCCACGGGCCTCGAACGTATAGTTAGGCCACTGGCTGTGTAATATTTTTTCTCTTTTTTTCTAAGGTACTGCCTAGTTCTTCCCTCCTATTGGTTGAAATTGCAGTTGCAACTACATGACGCCTGATACTCCGTTGCACCAGAAATCGTTTATCACGCGGGAACAACTAACATCGCCCACGGACATTTGTAAAGTCAGACGAGTTGCAGGTGCGTTGCCGGTTATTTAAACGAAGGAATGTGATACGTAAATAGTGAAAGGGAATAAGGGAAGGGAATGGGAGTAAGTTAGGTCTCGCATAAACTCACTCATCCGACGAAACACAGCGCAAGCGCGGTTTTAAGCCGGTTTTCTTGAAGACACGACAACACTGTCTTGAAGACATGAGTTGAAGAAGCTGATAAGTAATTGTTGTAAACGAATTCTGGTGCGACGGAGTAGCAGGCGTCATCTAGTTGCAACTGCAATTCGTTTATCACGCGAGAACCGTAATTTTTTCCGGGATAAAAGTATCCTTAATCTCTCCCCGGGACTCGAAGTATGTTCACACCAAATTTAATCAAAATCGGTTCATCGGTTCGGGCGTGAACAGGTAACAGACAGAGAGACTGACAGACAGATTATGGAATAGTGATACTGTGGAAGTATGGAAGTGACTGCCATCCATTGCGCCGCCAATGTCTCTCGGTAGAATATAACCTTTTTTTTTTCTATTTGAAACATTTTACTTCATTTAAAATAACTCAACAGTCGCTATTAGCCGGACAAAGTCGCTCTGACTTAGCAATTAGCCAGTTATTCGCAGCATTCTTTTAGATTTTACTAATTGATCATCGAAATAAACTTTTTCTCATGTTCAAAGTGAAATCTGTGGCTTTAATTTTCGTGAGATTCTTTGACGTGGAGTACAAGTAAGAGGCTTCGGCTTATATACCGATTTTTTATTAATGCGTCAAGATCACTGACTGCACAGGATTGAACATGACTGATGACGAAATCTTATGCGGGTATAGATAATACTTGGGCATGGAAATGCGTTAAAAAAATATTCGTTTCGCTAATCGTTTATAGTTTATACTATAGGTCACAAAATAGGAATACATCTATAGTGCTTTAGGTCAATCTAGGCGGTAGCGGTCATTTATTCGCTGTCAAAAATTTTATCATTTCTATACAATCCGCGATTGACAAAAAATGTTGTGTGGCCACTTTGTTGCTGTCAGTCGCAGTTTTCATAGAAATGGCAAATTTATAGTTAGAGGGTAGAGAGAGGAGATATATATTTTTAGTTAGAGGGTCAATAATAATAATATGATAATATCTATGGACTCTTCACACCACGTCAGTCTGGCCCCGTGCTAAGTACCCGAGGGACTTGTGTTACAGGTACCAGACAACGGAAAAATATTTAACTTTTTATTATATACACATATTTATTACATGATACACATATTTAAAACACATCCAAGACCCAGGAACATTGAAAAACTTTTTGTTTCGACGGCGGGATTCGAACCCGCAACCCCCGGCTTAAGCTACCAACGCGCTTACTAACTGAGCCACAGAGATCGTCTAATAACCGCCACCGTCTAGATTAACCAAAACCCACTACTTTTTACGCGAGCGAAAAACTTACCCCTTTTCACAAAGGACGCGTAGATATAAAAGCATGAGATTCCTGCCAGTTATAGTTTAAATAGAGGAGGAGCGTTGAAAACCAATAGTTTTTAAAAATACAATTTAATATCAAATATTTACTATACATAAAACGACACATACACTACAATATTTTAACATGACAGGGTAAATCATACACGAAATAATCTATTGTCTATGGTTGACGTCTATGTTTTTTAATAAAGTTTAATGCCCTGGTAACTAGAACTTTATACTAAATAGAACACTGGGATTGAATTGAGAATAGATTATATTTTTTATAGTTCCTCTACACGATGGATTTAAATAAAGATACAGTGCGACCTCTAGTATAGTATAAAATTACAAGATTGGTAAAATCATAAAGGAAAAAATGAGTGATTAATCTGTTACAAATGTGAGCAACCTGCTTCTTCCACAAATGTCATCTTAAAATACAATTTACTCTAACTTATAAGAAGCAATTAATAACAGTCTACAGACCTGTGTTCCTTTTACTTTCTAACACTTGAAACTTCGACTTGGCAACTTTAACTTTTCAGCTTTACAAGTGTCGATAACATCGAGTTGTCGATTAAACGCTTTGGATGCGGTAGTATTTTTCAGATAAGAAAGTATTTCGTAGTTTCATTTAATAGACTATTATGCATTCGCTCAAGATTGGCGGTATATTTCATTAACCCTTTGTCAAAAAAATTGTCATTTCCATACAAAACGTGATTGTAAACAAAGTGTTATGATGTCACTTGTGTTGTTGACAATCGCGGTTGGTACAGAAATTTGAGAGTTTATGTACCATACCGCCAATCTTGAGCAAAAAGACAACACTAACAATTACTTATCAGCTTCTTCAACTCATGTCTTCAAAACAGCCTTGTCGTGTCTTTAAGAAAACCGCGCTTGCGCTGTGTTTTGTCGGGTGAGTGAGTTTACGGGAGGCCCAACTCCATACTCCCATTCCCTTATTCCCTTTAACTATTTACGTATCACATTCCTTCATTTAAATAACCGGCAACGCACCTGCAACTCCTCTGATTTTATGGGCGATGTTAGTTGTCGTCAGTCGACCCCTCAGCTCGCTTGCCCACGAATTTTATAATTAATAAAATGTTTTTTCTCACAAAAAAAACACTTTCGATTGCAACTTAAGGCCGGCCGCAAATAATTTATTACCCGTGTTAGGTTTCCGTATTGACTGAATATGTTGTTTGCGGATTTTTTCCGTATGGGGAAAAGTGAACGTCTGCGCTTGCTAATGTATTTTTCTACTCTTTCAGTGCGTTTGGGTGTTAGAAATCCGAATGCAAAACCTTGCAAACAAACCTAAAAGTTTTCGCTGTTTTGTAGAAACAAAATGTATGAAAATGACATAAGCGTTCGTAACACCTTATGTCATATCTAGAATCGTTTAACGTTTTAGATCTTGGGTAACCCACCAGGTTCACTGTTCGTACATCCTTATTCTGGGATATGCGACATAAATGCTACAAAGCGGCGGGCTTATTGTGAAAGTTTTTCCTCTTACCATTCACATAACTATTTCAATAACGTAAACCACTATTTCCATTGATACAACTTTAACCGAACGCTATCGTTGGTTTTAAAATAGGTATTTATTTTTTGGAACTTTTGCGTACTTGGCCATTTTGTTTTCAGCACACTTTAGCTAACTTTAGAGTGACTAAGTGCATGTAGTTAGCATTGACAGCCCGAGATACGATATATAATATTTTTATTTTATTTATTTACCAGCTGACCCGGCATACGTTGTTTTGAGAAAAAAATTTGGGTTGTAGTACCCCTAACTTTTAGAGGGATGAAAAACAGATGTTGGCCGATTCTCATAGATACCGGATAAGCACAAAAAAATTCATCGAAATCGGTCAGGCCATTTCGGAAGAGTATGGCAACGAAAACTGTGACAGGAGAATTTTGTATATTAGATTTAATTTGGAAAACCAACAGCGTAAAATAATTCAAATAGTTGAGGTATAGAAAGAACAAGAAGCCAAGTATAGGTTTTCACACTTAAACATAAATGTACTAACAGCCAAACATGAAATCATATTTTCAAATTTAGCTTAGCTATTATTCTAAGAAGTATCCTTTTTTGTAACTACCGTAAGAGATAATACTCTAAGGTGTGTGTATCCCTTATATAGAGTTTACAGTGAAAGTAGTAGCGCTGAAACAGATTTTTCTGAGTGATTGTTACGAGTAGATACATGAGAAAGCAAGAAGCAATTTTTAGATACTCAGTCGGTAAAATTCGAAATTAGTCCTTACTAATTAAGTAATAGAAGAGTAAATGAGTCATAAAGGACTTTTCGAAACTGTAAATCTCGGCATGCCTTGTATGCCTAAAGAATGAACGAAAGTACCATCACTTTCGTTCATTCTTTTGCTAAATATTTACGTAATTGTATTCATTAAATGGAGATTCTGTTAAATAAATTGTAAATTATTTTTCTTATAATAGAATAGAATATTGTATACGGTCGAATTGACAAACTTTCTGCCTTTAGAAAGTCAGTTAAGAAGCCTAAATATCAGACAAGAACTAACTATAACATTGACGTACTATTTTTAGGGACGTCGCATCACACGAATTGGCACGTAAATCGAAAAGCGACGGCTGATATGACGTGACAGCTACCGAATAGAATCAAGAGATCTAGAAACAAGAAGCTAAAATTCAACTCCGAGCCAGTAATAAATAGTATAAAAATATCACAAAATATATTATTGCTAAGCCCTAATCCCGAAACATCTGAGAAAATTTTCTTAAGGCCGGCCACAAACGTACGTCTCCCGTATTAGTTTTTACTTAGCTCATTATAAGTAACAGTTATCTCGAAAATAATAATTAATTCAAGTCGTGAAAACTTAGCTTTAGTTGCGTAAGTCCTGACTTAATAATAAGGTACGGTAAGTTATTATCAAAGAATACACCGCAAAGTCTAAGAACTTTGGCACTAACGAAGAAGTAAATTTGGAAGTATGTAAAATACTAGCTTTCGCTCGCGTGGAAGTCGAAAATCGCAAGTGTATTACGAACAGACACTCCAATTTTATTTATCGGTACAGATATATCGTTATGGCGTAAAAAGGAAAACTGGCATGAACGGCGTTGTGCTGTGTTTCGTTGAGTGAGTGAGTTTACCGGTGGCCCAACTATCCAATTCCTTTATAAATACTGGCAACGCACTTACGACTCTTAGGATGTTGCGAGCATCCATGGGCGACGGCAGTTGCTTTTTATCAGGTAACCTAAGCTTGCCCCCTAAATACCCGATAGTCAGCTTATAAAGATACGTTGTCCTGGCGGGCTATTTTGTGAATCTGAACCATTTTCAAGATCCCCATAAATGTTTTGTTAAAATTCATGAATATTTTATTAAAATCTATTCATTCGGTCAGCAAGTATAATATAGTATAGATTAGATTATTACCAAACTTTTTTGTTCTTGTTCATTAAGGAATATTTACGTTTGTTACCATTTTTTTGGTTTCCAATCTTAACAAACACTTTATACACAGCAAAACCGAATTTAGTTCAACCCTGTATTTAAAATTCGCCCTCATTAGGCTAATCGACTTTTTTTTTTATTATGATTAGTTATAAAAGACGTCCCAACAATAGAAATATTGAAAAAAGAATGACCGATAGAGTAAATTGTGTCAAAGATTTATAAATCACATAAAATTGATCTCCCAAAAACGCTCCATACAAAACGATACCTAGTTACGACGTCACCTTTAAGTAGTTTGTACGCACCGCAGGAAGACTCTGTTCGATGAACATAGTTATGTTAAATATTGCTTTCACGACAGTGGTTTCTAAACAAAAGTTGTGGTAAATTATCTAATTTATCGAAGGGTATAAAAATATTTAAAAAATGTAGTACTAAAAAAATTTACTTGCCTGCCAAACTTTGAAGGCTTGTTACAAGCTTCGATGCAGGTGAATAAAGATTAAGCTTTGATCCAACAGCGGCTCCTAATCTTGTTAAGTATTGTGAAAGGTGTGAATGTGTGGGTGAAGGTATCAGGTACCAGAACAGAGCAAAAAATTGGGAAAACGTACTTCTGAAAGTTTAAAATTTTTAAAACAAGTTTAAAATTTACAAAACAAAGTCATTAAATAAAAGAGAAATGGGAATCGGACCCGGGGCCCTCCGATTTTAAGTCGTCGTCTTAGCCACTTAACCAAGCTGCCGATAATCTGCATTTCGAATTTATTAATCTTCTATCAAGACATAAATTAAAAAAAGACATATTTGTTATACTAGAGCCACTCTTAAATATTTATTTTGTTTTTAGTATTTGTTGTTATAGCGGCAAAAGAAAGACATATTCTGTAAAAAACCATAGATAGACGGACAGACGAACAGACGAACAGACGAGTAGGGTCCCGTTTTATGCTTTGAGTATGGAACTCTCATTAAGCCTAAAGATTTACTTTTTCTTTACTATTGTCGGTAGCAAATGAAAACTATAACAAAGTTCATTCATTTTTTTGTTCACAGTACGTGTCAAGATCACCTTTGTGCTTTAGTCTCAGATTGATAATTTTTGTGTAAATAAAATAAGTGATATTTAGTTAGTTATTACATATTGGAAAACATAACTAAAGAGTAGCAAAATTGAAACTAACTTCCATCTTATAGATTATATACCTTAACGGAAATCCTTTGATAAAATAATGCATTCTCCGTGCTAACGTTAAATTACTTCCGAGTTTACCATTCACTCAGTCGTTCATTGTTCAACGTGGACCACGGCTGAAGTGACGTTCGTTTGTTTAGTTCGTTCATTTGGTTTCCGTTTTCAGCGAATGCAATCTATTGAAACCTGAGATAAGTTTCAAAATGTAATCGACATCTGAAACAATTCTATAGATATATACACAGAGAGGACACTTTAAACATGACACTAGATAACAGAGCAAATGTGAAAATTGTAGGGCCGAAAACGCTACATTTCATTTGTTTTATGAGAAGTGTCCCATCTTCCATAATATGCCCATGTTCTTGGTCTTCTTAGCGCCTATTTCAATCGCAAGGCCCCGGCCGAAAGGTTTTTGCGAGGCCCTATGAATAGGGAATATGCATGATTTTTTATTATTTAATTAAATAAATCTTACGTTATTGAAAAACGATGTAGTCCAATC
>JAOTAV010065862.1:0-14133 GCA_026546445.1 Cyclargus thomasi | reverse complement strand
CTGCTACTTACAGCTACTGTAAGCCTGGATAAACAGCAGTGATCAACCATGAAAACATTGTTACAGAAACTCGGGCGTCGTAAAAAAGGAAATGGCTAACCTATCAGCTATCTGTAATCATAGATTAAATATTGTAGGTAAATCTTGACGCTGTTGTGTCTTTAATTCTACCGGATCTATCGACAACACACAATTAATAACACATTATCAACAATTAACTACTGAAAGATCGATGACGGATATTTATCCATTGTCCGAGAAAGTAATCCAAACAAAAGAGGTTAGGTAAAGGCAGGTCGATACGTGGCTATTATCACCTATTATGGTGTCAAGTTTCTATTTGTACTTGTTTGTCATCCCGCAGTCGATGGCGTGGTCGTTAAATATAAACATTGTCGAACACTGACGATGAGATGATTTCATTACTCTCGAGTGGGATTCGTCCTTCAATACATTCCGTTCTCTATCTTAGTACACCTTTTAAGAAGGTTTGGTAATAATCGAGGACAAACTTACATTACAGACACGTGAAACTAAAAACCTAATTTTTAATCGGTGGAAATTATGTCCCAGTCTGCTATTTTTATGCGATGATATTACACATGAGGCTACTTTTTTGATACTGCATCAAATTCACAGACGAATGAAATCGTTTTATGTTTCATCGAAATTCTAAAAATCTTTTGTAACTACTACGTCTTGGTGTATTGAAAAACTATTTTGACTTTTGATATGATCGGATTGGATAGAATATTTCATAAAAGCGAAATTATTTCTGAAGAAAATGAAGTTATAGATATTTGGAGGCAAGCTAAAGCAAATGCAGTAAATGCATGAAAAATGCTAACTGATAAGAATAGATTTTTCTCACGATCGCGATAACGAGGATACTGACCGATAATAATAAGTGATACGTACACAATATATTATTATGTCACTGAACTCAAGAGCATCGCGCAATCTTAATTTCTGCATAATACCTGTTCCTACCCCCTTAAGTTTTTTGACTATTCATTTATTAATTGTTGTTTATTACATGTTATTTAGAAATTAGCTAATCAAAAGCGCTATCATACATATACAAAAAATTGTTTTGTACATTAAATAGATGATTAATCAATTTGACTCTATCGAAACAATCAAGTTTCTATTTAGAAAAAACTTCTTTCTACGGTCTGAAAGATGTTTGGTCTAGACTAGAATATTGACGATGCTCAAGATGCGCATGTCTCGTGTCCGGGCTGCGGTGGTCGATACACTCAGGCGCCGACGTGTCTGGCGCCAGGACATCTTTCGTCTTCGATTTCTTCTCATAGAGACTGACTAACTTAAACTATCTTTCTCGGTACTTATAGCATCTAGCTATCTCAATTATTTATCAAAAACCAACCAGCCAATTATTATTAAAAGCAAGAAAATGGCAAAAAATACGTTTCTTGTGTAATAGCATATTAAACATTTATTTGGTTTTTAGCAATTTTTGCTATTACAGCAACAGAAATGCATGTTCTGTGAACATCATATAGCTATTGCCGTTCTTGATTTACAGCCTGGAGACAAAGGGATGGACATCGAATTCTTAGTATTAGGGTCCCGTTTGTAAAAACGCGGATTTCATGCGGACACTTGGTGACAAATTGACGGTACTAAATGTAGCACCAATTAAATTTTCTATTACTTTTCAATTTTCAAAATATATTATCCAGTCAATAGACAAAATAATTGGATAAGGTAAACGTAAAAGATGACACAGGAAGTTGGATATAAATGCCCAAACATAAAAGACAAAATGATCTAATTACATAATTCGAAACATAAAAGGGCATCTACATAAAACATTCTATGGAAAACTTTTCCGAATTACTCATGCTGCCGGGGAGATAATAATAAACCCCCATAGCACTTCCGATTGCACCGGAAGTCGTCACGCTGTCCGACACGGGAAATCTGATAGTCTGTTTTCTATTAGGGAATTAGGGGATAGTAGAGTGGACAACGCGAGGGTCGCAGTGCTAGTGATTTTAACATAACATCCTTGATTAGGGTCGCTTCGGATTTAGCAATATGTCAAATATCAATTTACAAGCGACACCAAATGGGATAAAAATACTATGAGATTATCTTTGGATTTCAGTTCTAATAACACATATCATACATACACATTTCCAAGTAAATTTTATTAAAAAAAATAATTTATTACTAACTTTGGTACAAAACAATGAGGCAGGATTTTATAATGTGCTAGCTAAATAACGATAGGTTTGTTAACGAACGATGGACTGTTTAATAAAAAAAATACATACATGACGAAAAAATTTAGAAAACCAAGAGGACAATTTATTTCTTTTAGCAAATCGATTAATCATGCATTTAAATAAACAAGACGCTAATGGCGTACAAGAAGTAATACTTAAGGGAGTCCCCCTTTAGAATTAATCAATCAATAAATACCGAACCCAATCATCACCGCAGGAGGCCCAGATATTATCGGACCCCCGGGCCTTAAAAAGAGCCAAGCGACTCAATGGAGAACTTAATTGAATAGAATTTTGAGTAATTGCAATTTGCAATCGAACAAACAACATATTGTACAAAACACCGCTATCTACAAAATGATCTTTAAAGCAAATCATGAGTGAATTTTGAGGGGCTATTTGGGTACTAGAAAGGTATTTGAATTGCTTAACCGTTAACGAACGTGGGCCCAAGAATTCAATCGCTCCTATCTGTGGGCGGCTCTATTTCGTTTGGCCGAGAAATATTTTTTGGTTTGCGATTTACAGAGCTTATTCTAGACTACTGAAAATGTATGTATATTTATGAGGAATTATAATGAGAATAGAAGAAAATGAAGAACAATGATAGCACAAAGACAGACAAGAAATGGCGAAAATTTTTTCAACGACAAAAACTAGCTTTTCTGATGTCGATAGCTGAATTATTCTTTAATTAATGTGCTACATTACATGAAATTGACCATAACAACGAAGTAAATATTTGTTTAATTTAAGAGCTTAACTGGGGCTCAGCCCCAGCGGGGCATCTGATGTCAACCTGAATGAGCTAACGAACTGTAATCGCCGGATGCACTTTCTGAATCGACTGATTATATTAATTCAGCTGAGGGAGAAAGTGATATAGTTAAGATGGATTTGATTAAAGACGACTTCGACGAAGCAATTGATCGGTTAATTTATGAGTCAAAGCAAAATATATTTACTCTTATATGCTGCACATTGAATTTAAGTTATAAGAGTAATAAATAATTATTAATTTTCCTAAAACGCTGTATCTTGACATGAAGACAAGAAAGTTAAGGAATAGAAAATCATTTCAGAAGTAAACCATGTTATTCATATTATTACAAATTTGAAAATGACATCGTCATACTTAAAAACTTTAATTTTTAAGATTTATTTCTGTATAATATAAATCAGTTCGCAAATTTTTTGTCTTGAAATGTACATGAAACCTTCCACTAACGTGAAAGTTTTAAAATGCGGTGAGAAAATTTTGAAGCTTAGTGATACAAAGCACGGGTAATGTAATTAAAAATAAAAAATATATGTACTTTAAGACATGCTAGCTAATTCCTAAAAAATATAAATAATACAGGATATGATTAAATCCAAAAAAACATTCAAAATTAAACATGCTATTCATGAAAATCATAATACTAGTTCAACTACATGATTTGTATAGCAATTTCAAAAATCTGTGCAATGCATGCTTGTAAAGATCAAAAACCTTTCGAACACGTGGCTTACAAGTGGCACTCACCTCGGCAGCAAGCGACGATTCATAGTTACGTCTCGTTCCCACTTTAAAAAATACTTTATTCCTTCTCGCTCTCTCACTCCCCGGTAACCCCAAACGATATAGCGATGTTAATAAGAATGGTAAAAGCTATCACGTCTTTGGTAACTGTTAGAAAAATCGGGTGAATAGTGTAAGTTGTGTTAGAGACTATGGTACGAGAATTCGGCCTTGCTGTGCACCTGGGGAGCTTTATCTGTGAGTGTAACTCTGGTGGTTACCAGCCCAGGGTTGAGAGAGCGGGACCTCCGCCTTGGCGGACGATCCACGTAGGAATGTTCTGCGACCCCGGCAGCACGTCAGGATCTCATGCTCAGCACTATCAACCTTCTTGAACGCACATGAGGGGTCGAGCCGCGCACGCGCTATGTCAACGCTCTATCCCCCTCGCACTTATTCAGGAGGGAGCGATTTAGGGATGATATTCGGAGGGTGAAAGGACGGCGAAAGATGGAAATGCATCTCGGACTCCGCTCGGATTTCCGGCGCTTGTGATTTTGTTTATTGATTCGTCCCAAAATATAAGGCTTTTGGGGATCGTCAAAGAAGTTATTAATGCCATTAATACATTACTCTAGCCAAACCTAAAAAAAACATCCGCCCGAGATCGATAACGAGATGGGGGTACATCTTTAACATAACAGCATTCTCACTTTAGAACTCCATTCAACACAACTCTATAGACTACCCTAATTTTCGCTTACAAGTTTTTTAAGCACAAAAGACCACAAATTGACACTCAATAAAGAAAATAAACTGCACCACTCTTTGATGCATTGAAAGTAGAAAGGGGTAAAAATAAAAGGGCCATCACGTCGGTTTCCAAATAGACAACAATTATGCATATTTACGCAACGGAGTGTGTGAAGCGATGGCTTAGAACTAATGGGCGAAGACGGGCTATAGGGGGTTTGTTTTGCTTACAACTGACAGATAAAATATAACTTAAAAATTACAATGAATAAAATAAAGTTTATATTGCTGTAATATTAATAACTTAAAGTGTTCTTTGCTCTGTTTTTTTTTTACTTAACAATATTCCTAAATAAATCATTCAATACGGGAGGGTACAACAAATCTTTATAAATGGATGGTAAGCTCCACACGAAAACCAATACCCCCTACTGTTTTCAGAAACGATGAAAAACCGAAGTTGAAAATGTCGTACACAAAAAACATATCACATCCCGCTGTGATGCGTCGACCGCTCAGCATAGACATTCATAAATCTGAATTTACAATGGCAGCTATAAGTGCACGCCACTCTACGGTCTGTGCTTAGCTGGGCATAACATTGCGTCGAACTTGAGTAAGATGTTGACTTGAACTTTACCATCATTTTTACCTACTCTATTACATTCCTACTTTGTTACTAAGTGTCACAAAATAGGAATTAAAAAAAAAGTACATGTCCTTTCTGTCTTCAGCGACCTTAGCATAGCGACCGAGAAAGTGTTTCTTTCTACTTGTTTTTACAGCAAGATAGACAAAGTGACGGATGCACAAAGGAAATCTGTCAGTTTGTCTATACTTTCTATTAAATATTATGTATGTCTACTGACGCTATGCCAGCCCTGCCGGTTGTATCTCAAGAACGACAACAGCTAGAGAGGTTGAATTTTTACAGATCATGTATTTTAGTTGCTGCTATATTAATATCTTTAAAAATATATTTAAGGAGCCGTTCCATACAATAGACATGTTTTTTTAAATTTGCATAATGACTCTCTATTACAAGGCAATGAAATCAATAAACGTTCAAAAGTACGTTTACCTCATACTACTCGTCCAATGTATCCAATCTAGTATGAGGTAAACGTCGTTTTCTCTCTTTAATCTACTTCTACGCACCATATCCACATTTGCTGCGTAGAAGTAGGCACTCAGCTCTAGAGAGACCTAAAAAAGTTTTACAATGGAAGCTTACCTTAAAATCGTAGTTCGTTTCGTTCGTTTGTTCTAGCTAGGGGCACTTCGCTACATAAGGCACTTTTGGCGTGTTCTAGTCTACTCCTTCACACCCCCACGTTGTTACCTGTAATAATAAATAAAGAGCTCAAACAGGGTTCAGTAGCGGAAAGTAAAATGGCCATTAAACAAGTTAATAATGCGATTTTCAATGGTCGTATTTTCAAAATAAATTTTTTCAACGAGTATCGAACAAAACCTTGGTTGTATATGAGTAGTACAAGCACCAAACATTTTAAGAAAGTAAGGGTCCTAAGATTATAATGACCTATTATTAAGATTGAGGCGATAAAAGTTATTGCAAGAATAACACCTACCCTGGAATAGCTTTATTTATTGTTACTATTCCGTGGAAAAACAAAAGAGAATTATGGTTCGAGCTCTCGGGTAGAGCCTCCCGGCTGGCGGCTCCCATTCCCTTAATTCACCGATTTGACCCATTTTCCATATTTGCGAGCCCTGATCCTGTTATGTAACGCGACAGACTATCGGCGCCAGGACGGCTGGCGCCACCCTCCCTGGCGCCAGGATGTTGGTACATTCGTCTCTTGGCGCCCGACGTGGGACTCAATACCGTCATTTTAAGGAATTTCATTTGGTACATTTTGAGATTTTGTCTTTAAATCGTCATTTGCTCAATCATTCCTATTTAATAATAATATTTTTTTATTACCAAATTAATAAAATTGATATCATACCAAGTTAACTAGATTTTACTACTAGAATAATTATAAAGCGGAAGCTCCGATGATATTATTTTAAATGATAGCTAGATTTGCTTGGTAAATATCCAGGATATGCAATGCAACCAGATACGGAGTACAGATAAAGTAATTCAACGTTAATGTACAATCAGGGAACTTAAAACAGATACAGATTGTGAGTCTAGCTAAATTGGTCGGGTTATGTCAATCCCAGCCGACAGATAACGACTTACATGAGCTAGATCACGTCAAGTGGACCCCCCGTTTTCCACTTGATTATGAAAATCAAGTCCATATATTTTCTTCATAAGGTGAAAAATCGATCCCCCAAACGATTTTTAAGAATTTCGATTTTAACAATAATTTTTTAACTATAAACATTTTATGTACTTTTAATTAAAAAATCAATTTTAAATTAGCCGGTAAATATAAAATCATGAAACTTTTAGAATTTACTTGTCAAATGTTCAAATTTAAATAAAATATTTACAACTAAAAATTATTTGTTAATTATCATATTGTTTATTAACATTTAAGTTAACAAATGAAAATTTCATTGTTTCCTCGGTAAAAATATGAAATTATTTTTTATCGGTTTTATGCAATATTTATTTAAGTGTGAGATTCCGAAAGAAAATTTCACTAGTCGCGATTAGTTTAAACAATATGAATTTATTCGTCACGGCGCGCCGGACGCCCGGCGCTGGTAGAACACACCGTGCGGCCGAACGTCAGAAAATGCTGCAGCTTTTATTATATTAATTATAATTATAAATAACAATTAAAAATATAATCATCAAACAAATTATTTTGTTATTATCGATATTTTTGTTACTATTATTATTATCGTTACTAAGCAAATTTTATTCTTGTAAAAATTTCATGAGCGAATAATTTTCTATTATTATTATAATATAAATAATTGAAACAAAAATATTGATAATAACAAAACAATTTGTTTGATGATTATTTTTTTAATTGTTATTTATAATTATAATAAAAAAGTTTAACTCTTCAATGTAACTCTGTTAAGTAAGATCAATTTGGTTTTATATTTAAATGTGCAATATATTATTTTACGGTATGGGAATAATTTAATCGAATGTATCTGTTATTATATCGTCTGTTGTTTGTAGTTCAAGATTAATTTATTCGTAATAATTTAAACATATAAAATAAATAATTACTGAATCGGTACATTTTCTCAGAACAGTATAAAGGATCAAAATATGAAAGTGGGTTTTCACCAAACGGAACGTAAAAATACTGAAAGGTTTTCATGAGAATTCATGAAAACCTTTCAGTATTTTTACGATGCTATTAAAAATTCGGACTATCCTTTCAATTGAAATGAAACTATCGTAGGGCAGCTAGGATTTGTTTTTGTAATTATAGTTTATATTATTTTTTATAAAGTTAGGGGGCAATCATATCACCTTATGGAAAGCAACAACAGTCGTTCATAGAGACTCGCTACAGAATAGTTGTTAGTCACAGCCTTCTTAAAAAAGGAAACGCTTCCTTTTTTCTTCCTTTTTTAAAAATCAACAATATTAAAGACTCACGTTTTGAACTAAAGAGCAGCAAACCACATCTATGAGATCACTATGAGACTAGGCAACTGTCCGATTTCCTAACCGACAACTAATCTTATCAAACTGCATTTTTCCGTGGAAAATTGTATAAAAGTAAACTAGACTTAAAACCTCTTTACTAAGAGCGCTTATTGAATGATAAAGTTGTTACAAAAGTGGTTAATTTGCCATCCGTACATGAAGATTAAATGATAACGATAACTTTATGAATCAGAGAAGGCGCGATGTTTGGTAGAGCTTTGTTTGTTGACTGGGCCTTTATGAATCATGATAATATATGATATAGGTTGTATAATATTGATTAAAATGTAAACAAAAACACTTTGAAAGACTACTATTAAGCCTAGTTATAATCAGCATTGTTTCCTAAACGAATCTTCGCGAAGACTTAACACCAATATTCAATTAAAAACATGTAAACTTCATGAGTAATGTAAGATTAATGTAAAAATTAAAATGTAATAATGCTACCGATAAAGTGCAGCTTTTTAAGGGCTCGTGGGTTTTTGAAATGCTTTGACATTAGGTTTTCAAAGCATTCTGTGACTGCATGAATGTGACATACTTTTTAAGGTTTTGAATACAATATGTGGATACTCCATGATACGACAGATACGATGATAATTTAAGATAATATTGTGCTACTAACGCCATCTATGCGATGAGATGTGTAACTGCTAAGATACTTTACAGTTGCACATCTCAACTCGTAGATGGCGTTAGTAGTACAACATTTTATTTTAAAAATGCTTATATTTAAAAACGATACCGCGTATTACTTTATTAGAAATAGTAATAGTATTCTTCTTGCTTTAATATTAGAGCGTATTTTATTTCTACAACTTTAACCCACGAATATTAAGTTTAAAAATCTAATCGATTCCAAATCTAAAATCATTCTGTGTAGTTGTACGTGTACTTGTGTTAGGTTTGTTTGGTCACCAAGGTTAAAAGACACACATTTTTGATAAGAAACAATAGGTTTTGTGAGATAATCCTCACCTTTCTCAAACTTTACATCATTACCAAATCTCTGAATCTGATTTTCTGAGATTTTTCACATGACTCCAACTTGTTGATTTATATTGTATTTTGTTGCGTGGTATTATTTTTAATTGTAATTTATTTTATATTTTTAAATTTTCTGTTTTTTCGTTCTCAAACTGCCTGTAAATCGAATTTAACGATTACATGACATTAGGAGGGTAAGCTGGTAAACGAGTCAAGACGTGTAACAATGAGACATTTTCCGGTCTCAAGTACATAATATGGGTGCTGATTGCTGTGAAAGAGACATGCTTCGGCACGAATCGGCCGGCTCGATCGGAGTGATACCACGGCCTCACAGAAAACTGGCATGAAACCGCGTTGTACCGTGTTTTGTTCAGTGAGTGGGTTTACTGGTGGCCCAACTTCCCTAACCCCTATCCCTATTACTATTGCCTATTCCCGCATAAAGGCCAGCAACGCACTTGCGACTCTTCGGATGTCACGAGTGTTCATGGGCGACGGCAGTTGTTTTCCATCAGGTAAACCGTCTGCTCGCTTGCTCCCTAAATATCATAACAAACAGTGCGAACCGGCCTTTTAGAAAGAATAAGGCCAAAATTTAGGCAATAGGGATGTATGGAGTTACGCATTGGGTAAACTCGCTCACTCGACGAAACACAGCACTGTTTCACGCTGGTTTTCTGTATGACCGTTATATTTCGCCGGTCGAGCCATTCGTGCCGAAGTATGCCCACATCAAGGCTTTTAAAATTATTTTAGAGCTTCTTCAGAACTGAAGCAAGCATTATCAGTTTCATAATCTTTAGTGCAAGAGTAAGGTTTTATCTTACTGACATAATTTACCTTGGTCAATCTTTTCGAGGTCAAATTGATATTAGATACAAATTGCTGCACAGGAATTCGTACTTTGGCTTTATAAAAACAGAGTCGATTTTCAGTTTCACCAGCTTAAGCACTTAAGATCGATAGTTGAGATAGTGTCGAAGATGAGTGATGACATTTCTACTTGAGGAATTATTGATATAACATATTTCTTTCTCAGCAGCCGAAAACTATCGTAAGAACATATTGGCCGACGGCAAATAATATTTTAGATTTATTGCTTTTACCAAGGACCATGAGCGTCGGTGGCCTAGTGGTTAAGACCTTTAGTTCGCACTCGAGAGGGTGCATGTTCGAACCCGGGCCGGGACCAAAAGGAGCTGAGCAGTAATAAAAAAATAATTGTAAGGATGTATTCGCGAAAAAGTGCTAGTTAATAATCAAATTAAAGTACTGTCTTCATGTTTATGCGATTAAATAAGAAACAATTTACTAACAAAGCAATCTATTTTTATCGCTTATCAATATAATTCTATTACCATATACCAATCAAGCTAGTCAATCGATTACAAATTGATAAGATATAATGAGTTGTAACAAATATTTCTGCTTGGTATTTGATAATATTTTGTTATTAATTAATATGAGACTGGCCAGTGAAAGAAATCTCACTGGTCGAACCAAGGCTTCGACTAGTTGATTTAAAAAGAAATGAAAAAATAACATTGCTTTTAATTCTTTAACTTAATAAAGTTTTACGTGAATTTTGCGCGCTGCTGTAATAGATGATTAATGAAAAAAAAAAGAAAAAATAACACAAAGAAAAAATACAAAAAGAATTATTATTTTTTTTGTTATTTCTATTGCAATGTTATGTACTTAAGGTATTTATTACTTTCTGGATAAAAATTGTAAGTATTTTTTGTATTAACTCAGACTCTTTCGTTAATTTATAAATATACACAGACATATATACTCAATGACATTATTAGTGTAGATAGCGGTTAGGGAAGTAAGTTTTTAAGATACTTTTACTTCATAATGACTTACCTAATACTAATTTTAATAAATAATGCAAACCAAAAATCTTGTTTGCTAAAAATATACAACCTATATGCATAAATTATCATTTGTTTTTGTTTATATTATTTTTGTTTAATTGCAAAATGTTTGTTACGTAACGAAAAAAATGTTTTTGGTTATCGAGTAGTCTATTTTCATTAAAAATGTGGCTTATTCGTATGTTTAAGATATTTTTATGCTGCAAATAACGCACACAAAATTTATATTTTTTGATAATTTTCGTTTTTTTTTTCACTTTTTTTTGGTAATTTTTGGTATTTTATTCACTTCACTGACACCTCACACATCTGTTTTATCTCACAGGTGGAATTGAACTGTAGATTTGTGATAGTTGTTATCACTGGTTTTATGTAACTTGTCACATTTCCTATCTTATTTATTATTGGCTACACTCCGAAATGAACTCACTAACTTGGCCCTTAAGACCTAAAGTTAAATGTCTCTTTGGTGAATGAATAATGTTTAAAAATATGCAACTTTTACGCATTAACATAATTTTCTACTACTTTTAATGCAGGTCCCACGTCGAGATAGAATTACATGAGTAGTTTTACCGAATATGGCGTGGGAGTCAAAAGTACTTGTTTTAATCTATGGTTAGAAGAGATACGGTTACGACACGGGTAAGACCGGTCACAAACGTACGTTTTACGTATTAAGTTTCCGCATTCGGACATTCGAATGCATTTAATTAGTTGAAAATACATCAGCTAGCTTACACGTTAACTTTTTAACGGTACGGAATGAATTCCACATTCAATACAATCTGGTAGACAAATACGGAAAACGAATTCGGAAACCTAATACGGAAAATTTTGCTCGGTTTAAGGCGGCCTATTTAAGATATTGCGATCGACTAAAAATTAAACAAAATTACCCATTCTATCCAAAACCGATCGTAACTTCCATAGATTACATAATAGGGAATATGCGTATAAAGCAAAATTCATCGAATGCAAAATATTATAATTGTAAGCAAAAACTCTCCGATTTCCTATGAGAGAAATTATATTAACAAATAAAGTTTTCTACCCATCACTATCTCTCAAAACGTAATTTAGTATTGTGGTGCGTTAAAGTAAAAAGAACGGTTTACTTCTTAGTTTTATATTTTATCTCGCAACACACGACAAGTTTATACACAATAATACCCAAAAACACTTCTACGAAGTAACAAAATAATACTTCTGCATTTGTAAATTCTATTATATCTAAACTGATCGGTAGCGTAACAGAATCATATCTGTCGGCAACGCGCGTAGCAAATGTCAGTGGCTCGTGCGGCCTGCTCTAATGTTTACACGTATTAAGTAGATAAGTAACTAAATTTTAACCACATTTTATGTCATTTAACTTGCCACTTGCCACTAAATTTTGTGTTTACATAAAGTTAATAAATTAAAATTTAGTTACATACTTATCTACTATTAATACGTGTAAACCAAACATAACTCTAGAAAATACCAAAGAGGTTACAATAAGAATGTTGCCCTCGCTACAATATGAACTTTTTGTGCAGCTTATAGACTTTGACGTCACAGTTAATATCTCGGATCTCTCTTTCTAACTCACAACTTTAAATGCTTATAATTTCAAGTTTATCAAAAAAAAACTAATTGGACTACATCGTTTTTTTAAACGATAGATTTTTTTAAACAAAGAATTAAATTAAAAATCATACATGTTCCCTATTGCATTATTGTCGTTTATGGTCGCGTGCCGCGAAGATCAGAGGGCACCTTTAGCAGTTTAACGTTCTCGAATTAGCATAATATTAGACAATTTACGATCGACGCAAAACCGTAATGGTTGTTATGAAATTGTTGAATTAAATCGTTTACTTCCGCCATTTTGTCGCATAATAATCGCTATGTATGTACAGAGGTCTCAACGAATACTAAACAGAAATGTATAAAAATGACATTAGCGTTCGTAACGCCATATGTCATTTCGATACATTTTGTTTTGCGATTCTGCATAGAAGCGAAAAGGTTTAGGTCTTTGTTAAGCCCCCTCCGGATTAGGGCTGCCAGATGAAAAAAAATTCAAAAGTCCGGAGAATAGGCCTAATTTTCATCATAAATCCTGAGATTTTTTGCAGGTTATTTTTTGTAACAAATCCTTTAAAATACACTTTATTTTGAACCGATTTCCAAAAACGAGACGGTTATATGTTCGGCTGTAGATTTTTTTTTTAATATATGTTCGCCCGTAGTTCCGCCTTTTGTAAACCGATTTTCAAAATTTTTTCTTTGTTGTATAGAGTATTGTTTCAAATAAGTCCATTCACCATGATGGTATCTGTGGATGGGACGAGTTATTGAGGGAATTGCTGCTGAGGGAAATTCGTATGGAAACATATGGTAATTTTGGTTTAATAACATATGGGAATTTTTTATATTCAGTGTCACTGGTGCTCTCAAGACGAATCTAACGATACCTCATACATTAAATCCATCAAGCCGTTTAGTCTGCAGAGAATGAAAAACAATTATACATACCTACATACATACTCTCGAAAAACATAACCCTCCTTCTGGCAGTCGGGTAACAAGCAAAAAAGACAATCTCACTATCGAAAGTAAAAAAGTACCCGCGACCTTTAGCGCGTGTCAAATGTATCATGGTCACGTACCATCAAATATGACCATTCATCGTGTTTTTGTTGCTGTAGCGTGTTGGATGATGTCGACCATATGCTTCGTTTGTTTTGCCGAGCGGAAGAATTGTCTGGGAGTATCCAGCTACTGAAAGCCTAAAAAGGTCCTACGCTAATATTGCAAGGGAATTATTTTAAGCTCTGAATTTTTTAAAGTGCATTTTGCTTAAACAATCGAAAAGT
Organism: Cyclargus thomasi; assembly: GCA_026546445.1. NCBI lineage: Eukaryota > Metazoa > Arthropoda > Insecta > Lepidoptera > Lycaenidae > Cyclargus > Cyclargus thomasi. The sequence continues at coordinate 292 of JAOTAV010065862.1, read as the reverse complement.
TTTTGATAAAATATAAAATTGTGAAATAATTGTTATGCAAAATTAGTAGTTATTTCCTTTAGCAATGTTGAAAAGTGACCCTCTGATATAATTATAGTAAGCGATATGTTTATATTGCAACGCCGTTTGTCAAACGAAACCGTCAACCGAGAACGAGATTATTTCGGCCAAGCAAAATGCAACTTTATGATCTGGGCTATAGGTTTCATTTTTGACGACATTGCTCTATCGTCAATGTCGTCGCCGTCATTAAAGGCGTAAAGGAAAATGAAACCTGTAGTCTATGTCATAA
>JAOTAV010065851.1:0-14134 GCA_026546445.1 Cyclargus thomasi | reverse complement strand
TTTTGATATTGTTTATTTAGTTTAATTTTTTCCCCTTTGCTTAATAAGTACTTCAACAGTCTTATTTGTATGTCCTTTATATTATTTAAATAAGAAATAAAGGTTTAAAATAGCCGATCGTAATGCATGAAATGTGACTGACTGACATGACTTTATAATCCGAGAGCTGATAGCAAATTTTGAGTAAATGTTTGAGCCGAAACCTTATCATATAACTCTGCTATTACACCCCAATATGGCTCCTGAGAAAAAAAAAAGGTACCTATTTGTGGCAATTTCGTAGTTTGTTTAGCCCCGCTTCACACCACCCACTCTGCAGTTACGAATTAGGCTGTAATAGGAGAGATACATGGCAAAGTTTCAGCTTCTCTCAAATACCTACTAAAAATTGCTTCCATCTCTCAGTTTATTAGTCAAATGTATGTCGTCTTCATATAGGACTTTTCATACATTTTATTCTGTTATTCAATAAAAGACCGATAAAAAATATGTTGTAGGGCCCAGGGGTCTGATTCACAATTCGTCACTAAGTCGAAAAATTCTTTACGCAACAGCCTAGACTGACTTGCCACGCTCAGCGTTAACTTATGATAGTATTCCTAGTAGGTTTCAGAATTGGAGTACAATCATGAATAATGTTACTAGCGTATGCAGTATGCCAAACTTAATGAGTGAATGAAAAATTTACAATAATACTATATATACATGCTGAATATTATATTATCAAACTAGTTGACCCCGCAGACATTGTCCTGCCAAGCTATTTTGTGAATCTAAACCATTCTCAGATCTCTTTGAACACACACAAAAAATGTCATCAAAATCGGTCCAGTCGTTTAAGAGAAGTTCAGTGACGACGATGAGTGTGTATCATAGAAGAATTATATATATAAAGATAGATTATATATAAAGTCTACTTTTACGATATACTAAATGTCAAGGAACTTTAATACGTGTGTGTGTGCATTGGTCGTAAATCTATAGTGTAAGTAGATCGTAGGTCCCGTAGGCAGCCAACAATTAGGAGCCTGTATTAATTTTATGAGACATAAAGCTGGCATCGACAGTCATTTTATATCCGCCTTTACAGCCATTCAAACATGAAGGGAATTAAAAGTGGTCGATGCGTGAGGGAGTGGCGGTAGTTTATATGATTTCCTTTTACTTACTGGACTGTATGTACAATCAGAGAAGTTAAAACAGATACAGATCGTGGATTTACGTAATTTGGTCGTATTACGTCAAACTCAGCCATCATATCACGACTTACATGGAATTGACATATTCGGACCAAATTATCTTCCCAAACTACCTAAAATACATTACAATCACTCAAGGGAACATCTCTTACCAATACAAAAACTATGATGATTATTGTTATTTATTATTATTGGTAGACGACAAACCGATGAATCCATGTTTATCAAACATCAATATACAAATGCATTCAGTTGTGTAACGTTCAACTTTCTGCTACCATTGTTTTGTTATATAATAGTCTAATCGAGATTCAAACTACCCAAGGTTTTGGATTTCTACTCTGGTTTTGGGGATTGGTAAATTTATAAATTTCCACGTGCTCTTTTCAAATTTTCACTTTGCCACCTCGCATCTTTGGCGTTGGAAACATGGCGCCCAAATACAGTTGTTTCAAAATAACTTCTCTCTAACTCATTTTACGAGAAACGTCAATGTAAAACGTCAAAGTAAATGAAACTAGATGAAGCTTCCTACATTGGTGGCTAGATGAAAATTCTAGAAGAGACGAAGACGTCAAAAACGAATATCACCGAAATTAAAAACTCCCGGAAACATTCTAAGCAGAAACATTCACCACCTTTTTGAGCACCAAATGAATGTACTGAGAGGCAAATTACATAAACAAATCCGCACTGCAATGTAATGTGACTATAATTTTAATGACCTTACGTGAAAGGACTTGACAATGATGCGACAGGCGGCATAGAAAGCGCGGGTCTTGTCATATAATACGCTGATAAATTGGTGGGTATAGTCACGTACTTATAGTGCAGTGGATCTCAATGTGTACGGCGTAGAAAGTAAAGAGGGGCGCCGTGGGTCTTGAGTCGATTCTCCATCATTTTCAAAAACATAAAAATTATCATAAGGTGTTAATCTAATTCGACCGTATCATTGTTGAATAAGATTAGTAGCTGTGGGAATTTGCAATTGCGCCGAGAATGGTGAAACATCGGGAACCCTTGACGTAGTGTATATGTATTGTACATGTAGAAAGTGACAAGTAATTCAACTCTTCCTTCCGACATAGCTTCTGACCTCTGACCTACGTAGGTAATAAGTATTAGATCAATTTGAAATTTACTGCAACTTTAACTTCAATAAAGGCGAAAGTTATTTTATATGTTCTTCACGCATGTATTTTACATATTAGCATAATAATTGCCAAGGTTTTAGATTAACACCACTTAATAGGTCAAAAAGGCGATATTCCCTTCAGAGAGTCAAAAAACTTAAACGCAAACATTGCAAAAGGTTGGTCAAAAAATTCACGTAATTGAAATGTGGATGTGCTTAAGTGTTACAACAATATCAAAATTGTACCGATTATTTTGTAGTGTGCAATTTATATTTACAGCAACAAGTATCGTGAAACGTGGTTATAGAAATCGTACTTCTAGTTATCCTAAAAACAATTAATGTCCACTATATCCGTAATCACTGGTTTCCTTCGTATAGAACTTAATTGCGTCTAATTTTCATACGGCAACAGGTATTCGCTAAACGTAATTATACTTGGGACTTTATGTTGAATATATTTTGACGTAAAAAGAGTCGTTAATTGCTAAATTCCGTTGAGCGGAGCCGCTTTTTATGCCGTACGTGAGCTCAGTCCTTAGGCTCTTAGCAAACCTGTTGAATCCACATCAGGAACATTGTAAGGAACTCAAACGAGTCTCGGGGAACTAACATGCGGCAGTACTGAGTACGGAAACTTGCATTACGTTATCACTCTCACCCAGGAACGAGTTACATGTCCCATGAAATAAAACATTCTTACACATTTCAAATTACTTTTAGATCTTAGCAACCAGTTCAACACATAAGTGGAAGAAGCTGATAACTAACATTTTTGCAACCTTCAGGTATTCACTAATTTTTTTTTCATAAAATCTAAACTAATATTTTAACTTACCTATTTCGTTATCTAGCTAGTGTATCTAGCTATACATCAAACCCGTTATATAATTTTTCAGGTCCAAAATCATCCCGTTAACGCATAAATCCGGAAGTTTTTAAAATGTTAGTTATCTGCTTTTTCCACTAAATTCTTCAATAACGACTGCCCACAAAATGCAAAAAATACATACTAAATGAAATTATCTCCATTTACATCGTACTAAGAAGTATTGAGTTACTTGTCATGATAGAGAAGATTTTTACAAACTACATATTAGTTTCTCATTAATTATTCCGTAAAGAAAATATTTGATGTTCGTATAATCTATGCCCTAAACCGTTGTAACGTAACAGCAGCATAATTCACTCAAAGCACTCAATTAAATGGTGCATAAAGTTGTATGGTAATGGTGCATAAATAAAGCAATAACTCATACAGGTGTGGTGAAGACGACCAATTTCTACAGCGAGCGTACAGTTCGCGTGATACGCGCTGATCTATTTTGCGTTCGACAGTAGCGTACGCAACGCGAATATTCCCGCAGATTACAAACAAATGAATCTTTCCACTCTCTTCACTGCTCTTATGTCTGGTTTACACGTATTAAGTAGATAAGTAGTTAACTTAAATTTAACTTAGTTAACTTAGTTAAGTAACTGAACTTGCCACTTGCTACTAAATTTTGTGTTAACATGCAGTTATTAACTTAAAGTTAATTTAAAATTAGGTTAACTACTTATCAACTTAATACGTGTAAACCAGACATTAGCTCTACCCTCTACTTGCAAGTGCAACGACACGACACTGCTCGACATTATATTTCCATAGAACTGACGTTTGTAAAACATCAAATTCACCTTGATGACCGGTCATCTAGTGGAAAGCAACTGCCGTCAGACAAAGATATTTGTAATATTAGAGAAGCGTAACAATTACGGCTTTTTAATGAAGGAATAGGATACGGGAAGAGGGTAGCAGTAGAGGCCCATTAATGCCAGAACATGACTCTCTCTCATGGCAGGTTGGTGCGGTCGCGCCTTAAATAACATTCAACAACTTGCAATCACATGTAATCGGTCATTATCAATTCTAGCGATCTTTCTATTTTTTAAAAGATTTCCCATGGTAACAAGGGAGATGGCGTACGATTTCTCACTACATTCATAGCTATTGTCATTCGAACATGTAATGTTCCGATTGAAATTAATAGAGATCACAACAAAGCTTTATAAGCACTTCCGATTCCCAGGCGTCCAGGGGAACAATAGGAGAGAGGCTTTCTATCGAGCGGTGACAAATAAGATAATTACATACAAGACAATAGGCATGTTACACCGATTGTAAACTAATCTTATGCTTTCGCTAGTATGTTGTGGCATATAATTTACCTCGTCATATCAGACAGAAACTTATCATGAATGACTTTTTGCCGAGACGAATCTCTTTTGAGTAATATCTTTTACTGTGAATGATGTATTCCTTTGAATATATCTTTAATAATTGAAGACATAAATGGAAGAAGCATATAACTAACATATTAAAAACTCCCGGATTTTTGCATTAATGTACGCTTTTGGACCCGAAACATAATTCTAAATTAAAATAATGTGGATTTGATGTATACCTAGATACACTAGCTAGATAATGAAATAGGTAAGTTACAAGATTTGTGAAAATTTTATTCAAAAAAATTTGTATATACTCGAAGGTTCCAAAAATGTTAGTTATCCGCTTCTTCCACTTATGTCTTAAATTATTTCTTGCTATCTACATTTATTAAATCTATATACTATGCTGAATTGACAAAACGTAAGCGATACACACACAGTTTATTAACTACGCAAAGTAAAACAAATGGTTCATCCGAACACATATCTATATTGAAACGATTCATTCGTAGCATAGGGTTTTCAAAGCATGAGCTCGAATCAATAAATTCGCGATTGTAGACGTATACTACAAGCATGTTTATATTTTCGCCCAGCCAGCGTTATTAAAAGTTGGAAGAGTGGGAGACTCAAAGGTCTGCGAGGGGGCTCGGGCTAGGTACGCTCTTTATGCTGGGAGGATATGCAGTTGTATTGAGATACGTATGTCTACGTATCTCAATACAACTGAGTAATTAACAAAGGGTTGATTCCAAGGGAACATTTACTGTGAATATAAATTCAAACGTTGTTTTCATACGGCTGCGTATTATTCATTTCAGAAAGACAGATTAGCTTAGGGAGCTCACAACGGTATGCTATTATATATGTAAAGCTGTGCCTATCTATCTGTTACCTCTGCATGCCCAAACTGCTAAACCGATTTTTCTAAAATTTGGTAAGGATATACTTTGAGTCCTAAGTAAGGATACTAGATACTTTTAATAACGGAAATGTACGGTTCCTGCGCGATAAGCGAAAGAAAAATATTGTTAACTTACAGTTATTTTTACCATATTTAGCTATGTGCTATATATAGAGAGAAAACAACGTTAAGGCAATATTTCGCAACAGCTTCCTAAAACGGCTATTACATTAGATACACGTATTTCACTTTAGTATATGAGAGACATTTTAAAGTCTTTCAAAACGAATTCATGGTTTAGTATTAAACGGTTGTTAACTCTTGAGTTTCGAACATTGTGATGTAAATATCGACATATCTTGTAATGCCCCATCTTGGCAAATTTTTATATTACGCATTACTTTTTATATTTGTTTCTTAACACTCTTCAGAACATACAAATTATAAACGACGATAACTTTAAACGATTATTATTTGGGAACGTTAAAAGTTCCCAAATAATAATCAATAAAAAGCATCGCTTCTCTGTCTGACTCATTGCTACCTAAAATGCCATCACTTTAGTATATTTAATATATCATATAATATATTTATATAATGTATCAGTTTGGGTACGAACGTATAAATTCTTCCATGAGATTTATAGTACCGTAACTTTAGAACTTTTTTTATACAACTTGAACATGAGATACTGTCCAGATTGCATATTTTATTTCGCTTATTCTATAACACATAAAATCTGGTGAGAGTATTCAAACTTGTGGTTAAAAAATATGCGATTGATTATAATATCAAAACTGTCACAGAAAATAAATTCCGCGCGGTGATAATCCGAAGTGCGGAGAATGCCTAAGGAAGGTACTACTACTATACTCTGAATGTGAGTCGAGCTATTCTCTACACCTTGTAACTCGAAGCTGCCGACGATGTGTAACAATCGGATACTCTTATTCGATTGCACCTTGTGAAATCGGTAGACCGGGGCCCGAGGGTCGGACGGTTGTCCTTAACCGTAGCTCGCCGGAAGCGTCTACTGCGAGACAATTTAAATCCCGTCGCCCATCATCCATTGTTGTCGACTTCCCGACAATATCAACATCAACGTCGCTCGATATTCCAGCGATGCACTTTTGGGGAAATCGCGTCTTTGTTGTGTCTGATTGCGAAAAACTTTTGAACAGCCCAACGAATAATGAGTTTCGTAAAAAAATAATTTCTAGGAGGCTTGCTGAAAATGTGAAGAGGCACATAGTTTATATACATTTTTCTTGGAAAAATAAAAAAGTAGGAAATATAGATAACTCGACCTTCCCTTCAAAATATAGAGTATCGAACTTCTGAAAATGTAGAGTGTACAATAATCCAAAAGTTGAGTCCGAATTTCAAGAAAATATAAATAAACTAGACGACGCCTGCAACACCTGTACGCTAAAATTCCTGTATCACGCGGGAGCCGTACAATTTTCCCAACAAACACCCAGGACACTAAGTATCTTCCTACGAAATTTTATCGACAATTGTTCAAGCGGGATATGACAGATAGAAAGACAAAAAATCTCGCATTTGTAATATTAGACATACTTCTAATGAAACAAAATAATATATCGCCGCTGTATCAGCTCTAGTACAATTCGCTCGGCAAACATTGATTTAGCCCGGTCAGCATCATGCCCGGTGCCTCTCTATAGCTTATACACAATTATTGGATACATTCGCTCCAATTTTATATCAGTAACTAGCAAGTGTATAAATATGTTGTAACAAAACAAAGTGATAATACATTAGGGTGTTTATGTGATCCTTATAGTTAGTTCACTTTGAAAGTAATAAAATAGCAGCAGCAAAAGGAACATTTTTTGCTCCCGACCATCAATTATATTATTCCTCTACCATCACGCATTTGCTCGCACAAAAGTTAAGATAAAAGTACAACGCTGCTACTTTTACAGTGAACTCTGTTCGCTGGGCGCGTGTAGTAATACGGCGGACAGAACGTAGTAATTTATGGTGTCTAATGGTCGTCAACCATTTTGAAAAATTACAATTTGTATGCCGTCGAACGCTAAGTGTCCCTTTTTGCCATCGTGCGCTCTGTCCGCTCCTACATTGCATCCTGCTAATACTGGGAACTACACACTCTGAAGTACTATTACCCAGTATTGCAAGATCCTGTATATAAACGCGTATGTAATATATAATACGTCGCTATCAAGTCCACTTTCTCGCATGTTAATGTAGGAATCTCGGTGACGACTGAGTCGATTCAGGCATTTCTAAAATCTGTGATACATGCACATTTATTTACACGCTAACTGTCTTATTTAAACAAAGACTAAACAAAGGATTAATCTATAGGGTTGTCTTTGAGAAAACCTCCTTTTCGACGTGTGCCATCGACAAAGACGGCATGAATTGAGTTTATGAAAAAAGTCGTATAAAAGTGTCTCGTACATTTCAAAACGTAGGAAGTACAATTAATTTAGTGTTAATACAATGTACAAACAAGACTTCTTGTGTTCAGTGAATATGTAAGACACTTTGCAGTGTTAGGAACCATTTCAAACTGCCTTATCATCAAAATATATCTAAGTCATTAGTCTTACTCAGAAACAAAACTTATCTCTTAACGAGTAATGAAAGAGTTGATTCTCTACTATAAGATAAAGAAACTTCACATGCAAGAAAATAAAACATATTTTTAAATTTCATTAACTCAAAATTCAACAAAATAAATATTTAAGTTGTACGTAACAAATGTATGCCTTGCACATGATTTATTATATAAAATATACTATTTTTATTTATATTAAAATATGTTATCCAGTATATTACATAGCGGCTCATTGAAAAACAAACGCATTGTTACATACCGGGAGCTCAGCATCGGTTAAATCCTACACGTACAGTGTATACTCGCCCTAAGTATCGGGGGTGGCTTACCGGATATTCCATCATACCTAAACCAGCTTTAGAAGGGGCCTTCACCCTAATCAAACCCCAAGGTCATTGTGCAGAGCCGCCAATAATTACTATCGGAACAACAAAAATATAACACAAACATGCATTCAAAAAACCTCATTGTCATTACTTAATAATTAAAAAAAGTAAACGCCAAAAAGTATCACTGTCGACTTTTTAAAAGAAGTATCGAAATTCAAAATATAAAATTACAATTTCGTTTGAATCGTGTGGCGCGAAAAGTGGTAAGCCGAGCTGAGGAGGCCACGTCGCCCCTCGCTCTTACCCGACGGTAAACTGACTCGAATCATTGCCTAGCGAGTGCAGCTCAAGAAAATTACATTGGTACACAGAAGAAAACTCGCGCTTTATTAAATTAAATTAATATGGTGTGTTGTAGACAGCTGTAAAACGGTTCGGTTCGATCGGTTTAATAAAAACAGAGTTAAAGTACTGTTTAAGAAAATGTAAAGAGGCAGTTGTCAAAAATTTTATTATTATAATTCATATAAAGAAAATGTAATCAAAACCTGAATTTAAATCATTTTCAACGTAATAAAGTTTAAATTGATTTAAGTTTTATAGACATTAGACAACTGTAAAGACTGTATGTATGTGGGCACTAAAATACTTTAACCTCGGTATTTAATTTTAAGATAATAATATAATAATTATATTAATAGTTTGGTTTGGTTGTAAGTTTGGTGAAAATTTAATTCATTTCAACACAACTCACTAATGTTATATTTTTCATGACTTTTCCATTTACGTAACAAATTCGAATAGCGTCCGGCGCCAATTTTTTCAGCCAACTTATATAGACAGGTAAATATCATTAGAGTAGAACACTTAGTCTCAACCATAACAAGTCTTACGCAGCAGAGTTTCTTGCAACGATCCGGAAAATTTATAACCGACAGGAAAAACAGTGCTACTTTTATAAAAGCGTTGTATATTCATTTGGATATCTATCATCCTTTTAACCTTATCTAATTGCGAAGGGAGTTATAAAAACTGTTCTTATATACAGGATGTTACAAAAGTAAATGATACTACTTTAGTGTTTTAAAGTTTTGAAGAGATTACTATGAAAGTAGCAACACTGAAAGTGAAAAATATATTTCGTGATTTGTACACTTCCAGCGCTGCTTTTTTCAAAGTAAACTCCATGCAACGGTATATAAATACTCTAAAGTATTATCACTTATTTTTGCTACACCCTGTATAACGAAAACAACACGATGTATTCTACCAACGACGTGTGCGATTGGAAATGAAGGGAGAGCATTGAAAGCCGCCCCAGCGACAGTCCGTTGAGTTATATCGCTAGTTTATATAAAAGTGACCTTTATGAGACTGCGATAAAGGTTATGTTAGAGGTAGTATAGGCTTGAACGAGCTGCAACATAAAGTACATCTCAAGTGGCCCGTTGGCTATTCAACATTGTTCAATCCCACGACATAAACTATTTAATCACATGTACAAGTAATTATAGATATTTATAGCTCTAGGTTGGCGTCGTCGACATATTTGGCCTCTGGAATTGTGGTCATTTGGTCTTAAAGGAATCGATTTATGTTAAAAAAAAAAGCAATATACAATCTGTTAATAATCTGATCTAAAAGAAGTTTAAATTAAATTCATTGAAATTCTAAGCTGAACCATCATTAAGTCTACTAATTGCGTGTACGAATCATTTAGTTCTTAAGTGGCAAGTTTCTTTAGGTTCAACTGGACCCTAGGGTATTTTTAGCTTTCATTAAAAAGTCGATGTCGTGCATAGCCGATGGCTCGCAAAGGGCATACGTCCCTTCATCCTGTAGTCTGGCGCCAGTGTCTTTGGTGCACGTTTCCACTTACGGTAAACGAGTTAGTCTAGCGCTGAATCACGATACCAAACTATCCTGGAGCTACCATGTAAATTCCTCATGTCTTAAATAAAAAGAAAGGTTTCATCATGACGTGTTTACATGAAGGCGAATGAATTGTCTGAGTTCTCTGACCGACTATAGAGTAGATATTTTTATAGAGCTTATTACTTACTAAAACGTCAAGTTATTTAGTAAGTTTATATTTTGTCTTGATTTTGTATTGGTTTTAATGATTATTATTTGTCAATTATAATATATAAGATCAGCAAGTTTTAGTCCGAACTCCTGTCCCCGTGGATATATGAATTTTTGAAATAGACGATTACGTTAGCAAAGACGTAAAAAATTATTATAGCGTCAAGAATTTTATCATTTCGATCGCGCATACGTTTTGTGATAAAATGCTTTCTTTTTTCCACGAATACCGCGTCAAAAGAAATGAGATGCATTACTTAGGTATACGTGCTGAGCGATAATTTTCGAAGCGTTTGCTTTTATTTTGACGAAATTGCAAAGGTCTGTAGGATCTGTTAACAGAACATTTAATCGAATCGCATAAATGATTTTTAATATACATATTTGCATTCCCAAAATTATTTTCGCGAGGTTCTTACGTGGCGTGGCCCACATAAAGCAGTGTTGCTCTACCTAATGAAAAAGGGTGAAATAATTTAACACCCCTCCTGACTCTGAAATCCCCGAACATGATCTTTAAAATGTTAACAGTTCTTTATAGCACCAAGACAAACATGATACTACTTGGTACAAAATCTTGCTTTTCTTATCTAACTTTCTATTATTTATGCTTGATTGTTTAGAAAAAGTAAAAATCACCACATGTTTTCATACCAAAAGGTCTACTCGATTTCTCATGGATCCCATTATGAGACCACCATTTTTACGAACATGGTATCAAATTCGGATTATACCCTACATATCTTATATATATAAAACAAAGTCGGGTTTGTTACAACACTTTTAACTCAAGACCTGCTGGACCAATTTTCATGGTTTTTGATTTGTTCGATTTGTCTCCGCCCCGTATAGCAGAATATGTCTTAAAAATAATGAAAAATTGACGAATACTGGAAAAATGTTATTTTCCCTAAAATTTCTTTAGTTTCGGAGCTGTCAAAATCTGTAAGGAGTGATTGACATTCATCCATGCGTTCATAGAACTATTTAAAATAGATGAATAAACTATTGTGTATTTTTTTAAAAAAGATTGAAAAATATTACGCGAGCGTTCAGAAATGTGTATTCATTATACTAAATCATTTAAATCGTAGACCTTTTTATTCGCACATGAAAGAGTTACTTAATTAAGTATTGCTTGCGTACGAAAAAGAAAAAACACAATTTTTTGTCCCTTATCATGTGGCCACTTTTTAGAAATGTTAGGCACGCAATGTGCTCAACAAACTTTGACGTTTCGTGATCGGTCAGCTGGGCCCTAGGAATTTTAATTGTTTTAAGCCATAATACAATCTTTTAATTTATGTTAAGTGTTTTTTATGAGCTATGTTTATGCAGAAAGTTAAAACAATGGTGCGATGTAGTGGTAGTATCTTTGGATGTAATAACGATACCAGAAGGAAAATTGACGGAGTTTCTTTTTATACGTAAGTTAAAGAAAATTTCGATATTTTTGCTAGCATCACAGTTCTTCTCGATTTATTTTCGTAAATTATTTATATTATGCTTAAATAACATATATTTTTCTAATGTTGGCATCGAATTAGATGTATTTAAAAATTTTGTTTGAATAGCGTAAAATGCCAGTGTTGCCAAACATTGCCTATAATAATTACCCATTAAATGGGGAAATTATTTATATAAGGTTATTTCAACATAATATGAAACTAAAACAATATTTTGACGACTAATTAACATTAACGATGTTTACCACAAGTGAGAATTACGCGTAACATTACAATGAACCAATTTAAATACCCAGCGTGACCAATAGCTATTTACAAGCAAATCAATATTGTAAATAGGGCTCCACATCCCGGTGTGTAAACTGCAATAAATATTGATCAATACATGTCGTTATAGCCAAATCAGTAGCGGGCGGAGGACAAGTTTTTCAAACATCCAGTAAACTCCGTGCCTGCGCGGGCGCAACGAGTTTTCTAACCTTTTATGGGACCCGTTCGTGTTTTAGTCCAAGAATCGCGATTACATTCGGTGTACCATGTGAAAGGAAATTTATATCTACACCATTAATGTACACTAAAACCTAATTATTATTTTTGCTGATGAAGTTTATTTGTACAACTTTTATGAATAGTTGTTACTATAGTTTTAAACACAAATTCTTACACTATTGAATATTTTAATTACTAGATCTTACCTTCAAACTAATATTATTAAAGCTCTGTGTATCATCAGAGAAATTTAAGTGTAAGCAGGTTGCGAACCTAGATAATATCATTGGTTTATATCAAGACGATATAAGTCAGGGAGAGGCTGAACATAACCTTACCAAATAACGTAGTTACACCGTTTGCCTGTAAATCAATTTTTCAGACTACATACTACTCAATTTTATAATATTAATATGAAAACATCTTTATTCAGTGTTTACTTTATAATTTATTAATTATAAACAATACATACTAATACATATTTCAGTAGCATACAATTAGTTTGTAATTAGGTGAGAAAAATTACGCAATAGGCATATAATTGTGATACTTTCATGTATTCTCTGGTATTCTATGGTTGCAGAATAATATTTTTAAAAATATTTAAATGTTTATTACAATAATATGAGCACGAATTACCATATCTATTGATCTACACCTAGACAACATAATATGTTTCGTATTAAATACATATAATATTTCATCATTAAAAAAAGGAATAACTTACTCTGCTCAGGGTGGAAGAAAAGTGATAATACTTTACGGTTTACATGTGTTCCAAAAATGTTGTTTCTATGAGAAAGTTTATGACATAAAGCTTTAAAAAAAGGCATGGCGCTTACCCATACAAATAACAAAAAAGAATTCGCCTTCAAGACTGCTAGTTACACCGTGAACTTTATACAAGAAACACATAAAAACCCTAAAGCATTGTCACTTACTTTTTTTATTTTCCGTATTTCAGGCATGTCCCCATTGCTAATGATGAATTCAATAATTAAAACAAGTTACTCCCTATATACCTTGGTCACTGAACACATTGAATTCGGCCACTGGTCCAATCGCAAATTGTCTCTTTCATTTACGAACCAACATAAGATTGTCGCGTATTTGGTAAACTCGTGTAAATGAGATAACTAAATATTTGTCTACATGTACGCGTCGAAATGCGAAAGAACAGGAATACTAAGGAATAGTTGCATAATTAGAGCTATTTCCTCACTCCTTCTATCAACTCCAGAAAAATCTAAATTAGTTAACTTTAAGAAAGCTTTAGACATATTTGAGAAAACTGGCATCTTATTCTAGTAGACTATTCCTTTAAAAAAAAGTCTGGCATCACACTTGCAACCCATCTGATATTGCAAGTCTCCATGGGCGACGCAGTTGCTTTCAATCTCATCATGAGCCGTCTGCTTGCTTACCTTCTAATTTCATAACAAAAAAAGAAAACATAAATAGGAATGCTAAGTCTCGACTCTAGACTAACCTTAACAGGCTACATGACCTTGACATTTTTTTTCGTTTCATAATCATCCCTTTCACCAAAAAAAACTATTTCAATATATTTTAACAAAGAAACCCATAAAAATGTTGTTTGATTATTTCGCCTTTCAAATGCCACTAAAAACACGATGAGTTTACGATCCGCCATAGTGTGACGTCACACTAGGAGTATTTGGTACTCTTTATTCAAAAATGT
>JAOTAV010065840.1:0-14143 GCA_026546445.1 Cyclargus thomasi | reverse complement strand
AATAATAAATAAATAAATAGATAGCATGCCAAATAGATGGATCGCCTAACGATTAACAAGAGCAAGTCTGAATGTGGTGATTTGGAGAACAGAGTAAGTTCGGATACAGCGAAAGTCGGATGTTACAATAATATAGAAATACAGATCAAATCCGGATCCGTCCGCGTGAAATTTTATAAATTATCCCATTTTTACAACATTTTTATCACTGCTCGGCTCCTATTGGTCGCAACGTCATATTATATAGCGTAAAGCCTTTCTGTATATGGACTAACCAACATATTTTTTCAATTCCGGCTATTCTGTAGTTCATAAGGTTAACGCGTCCAAACAAACAAATAAACAAACTCTTCTATATTATTAGTGTAGATAATTCGTGCAAAATCAATGAGTATTTGAGTACCGTTCGCATACATAGCGTGGTGCCAAGTATTATCTGGCCACATACCTAATTTTCACTTCTAACGGACATCTCACAAGTTTCGAGTAATATCATTTTGACTACATACATTTTCATTAGCATTTATATGACGACGAAATTCTCACAGGATCGTTGGGTCTCGAAAAAGTGGGATATATCACTATCACTAGGGTTACTGCCAGTATTATGGGGGTTCAACAAGGCGGGAACAAACATCACGCAAAGGTTGCAATACATTTTCAATCTTACGCCCATGAACTAAAGGTAGATATTAATATTGTAAATGGTTTGGGTTTGTCAAACAGGAAACTTGATGCACTCCAAATTGCACCCTCAGTTCATGGCGTAAGATTAAATTGAGGGTGTTGAGGGTCCATCGAGTATAGCTATTTTCAATATTCCGACATGAACTGAGGATGCAGTTTGGATTGCATCAAAGTGCACCTTTGCGTAATAATTGTTTAAGCCTAGAAATACTTATAACCTTAGTATTACAAACATACATAGAATAATTTTATTATAATAGATAGAGTAAAAGTTTAAAAATAAAGAAAATTCGCGCAAAAACTGTCTGTTTTTACGTGTTACAATACACCTTGCAAAATGTTTTATCAAAAAAATTGAAATCTATAGAGTTTGGAAGTATCTTTAGACTTCTAGAGATGTAGAGCTAATAGTCATATTGATAAAGGGCGGGCTCTGTCCCTTCTGATGGGTATACTTTGTATAAAGAATCTTTACTAGGCTTTTAAGAATTTTATCGAAATGATTTCTCAATGGCTAAAGTTTTCATCATATTTTGAGAAACAATATAGAAATATCTAGAATAGAATCTAGGTATTTCTTTGTGCAGTGTTAAAGTTACTGCTACTTATCCTTGTCGTATTAACGTAACGACATGACATGAGCGGACGATGAGAAGTAAATAAAAGGCTAAAGTAGGCGCCTGATAAACGTCACGTGTCATAATGATAATATTCTTCTTTCTCAGGGTTCCGTACTCAAAGCATAAAAATGAGACCCTTTTACTAAGGCTTGGATGTCTGTCTGTCTGTCCATCTGTCCGTCTGTCCGTTTGTGTGTCTGTCCGTCTTTCTATCTCCAAGCTGTATATCAAAAACGGCAGCTAGAGAGCTGAAATTTTCACAGATTATCTGTTGCAGCTCGAACAGCAAATACTAAAACCAAAATTAATTCTCATACAAAAAACGGGATTCTCTTGGTATTTTTTGCTCGATATCGATAAAAACGCTTGAATTTTTCACATAATACTAAGTCATACTTATACGTTACTAATCAATAATAAATTAAAAAAAATAATTAATTAAGGTAAGCGCTCTCATACAAAAAATACAAATTTTAAGCTACGTTTACTCTAATATGGTACTAAACCGATCGTGCACGAGTCGTACTCGCACTTGTCCGGTTTTTTATGTCCGGGATGCACGAGGCCAGTTTTTTCATGGACAGTGAGCTAGTTGTCTTTTGACTTGCCATGGCTAGCTGATACTGGCTTGTCAATGAATTTACTCAAATTACTAGCTTAGAAATGAAGCTACTTTTGTTTACAAGAAGTTTAGTTTTGCCAAGGGAGAGCCAGGCTTTGGCACGAATAGGCCAGCTCGACCAGAGTTATACCACGGCTTCACAGAAAACTGGCGTGAAACGGTGTTGTGCTGTGTTAAGTTCAGTGAGTGTGTTTATCAGTGGCCTAACTTCCCTAGTCCCCTATCCCTATTCCCTCATAAAAGCCAGCAAAGCACTTGCGACTCTTCGGATGTCGGCTGGGCAATGGAATTCACTTTCCTTCAGGTAACCCTTCTGCTCGTTTACCCCCTAAATATCAATAAAAAAGAAGCCAGAAATACTAGCTTCACACTAGCTTGCTGCCCCTGACTTTGAACAGTAGCCTCGTATATACTTAACATTAGAGGAGTTAACTAACAATACACATACAGCATAATATAAATCTTGGCTTTTAAATATATTCCTATAATATGTTATAATATGTATATCCCTATAATTAAATGCATAATATGTACGTGTTAACTAAAAATTTGCAATATAAAATCTTTTGTAGCCTACATTTATAGCAAAATAATGATTATGATTATAATTAAATAACATATTAGCATTCAGTATTGCTAAATTATAGCAATGCCCTTTTAACGTGTTCGCTAAATCGGCTAAAAGCTAGATTAAAACTTCACGAGCTTTTATAAGAGCTTTAATCACCGATTTCAATCCGCTTCGTTTCTTTTTTATTTTCATATC
Organism: Cyclargus thomasi; assembly: GCA_026546445.1. Classification (NCBI taxonomy): domain Eukaryota; kingdom Metazoa; phylum Arthropoda; class Insecta; order Lepidoptera; family Lycaenidae; genus Cyclargus; species Cyclargus thomasi. Next base: position 11,448 of record JAOTAV010065840.1, on the reverse strand, counting down.
TTTGAAATATTTGACATAATGAAAAAAGTAACATAAAACCAATCTGAAAAAATGTTTAAAGTGTTTAAATACAAGTGCAATTAACGAAGAAAATAACACACCGCAACATGACGCGACGGTACGGATAGACGCATTTCAATTGAAAATTAAGATATGAACCTTTGAATTTTGAAATGAAATTGAATTGACCCTAATGGTTAGCGTAAATCTTTTTGAATTTCACAGCGAACGATTCGAACGAATCGGGCGGAGCAGGTGTGCGAGGTTCCATGACATTTCATATTATATATATACGTGCGTACGTCTTAAAAAGTGAAATGGGGTCACCTAAACTGAGGTAGGTCAAGTCTACTCTATAAATAAAGGAACTTTCGGGCCCTCCTCACTCACACATTCCCAACGCTCCTACACAGCTCCGCATCCCGCGTTACAAACGCACAGGTATGGCCGAGGCTTTATGTTGAACACACATCTATCAGAACGAATTTGAGAATTCTATATAATTTATGAAATGTCATGGAACTTCGCACACTCACTCGCGCCGAATCGTCCTATGCGTCCGAATCGTTAGCTGTCAAAGTCAATAAGGGCTTAACTTTTGTTCCTTCGACTCTGATAGCTGATATGTGTCTTCACCATTAAAAGTACGCCTTATAAAAAAAATCATTAAATTTATTCATGTTTAAATGTATTTTGTAATCCTTTTAATACATACTGGCATTATGTGTAACGAGTTTCAATGGCTCTGATTGGAAACAAATCAAATTATTTCAAGTACCTACTTGACCTTTTTCGGACATAATTTTGTAAAGGAACAGCGCTATAATGTCAGCGCTTTAGTATCAGTGAGCTGTCAGGCTAGTATTACTGGCTTCGTGAAGACAGTGCTTCATTTCTAAGCCAGTAATGTAAATAAATTCGGTGACAAGCCAGGGTTGGCAAGACAAGACAGTTCGGAAGAGAACTAGCTTGGTATCCTGGTTTGAAAAACTGGCCTCGTGTAACCTAGACATAAGGAAGCCGACGGCACTCCGAATTTCATCCAAGCTAATAATTTTGCACTAGTTTTGTGACATTGAATTGTAATATGAGAGTATTCGCACTGGTGGGGATCGTCCGGATTTTATTCAATATCTAACGGATATTTTCATTTAACTTAGCGCTTTTTTCAGCATGTGCAAAAAAAATTCGCGCGTATAGAATCGGCAATGCGGACACACCATTAATATTTGCATAAAAATTGTATAGTGAAAAGATCCGCGCGAATAGTCAGTGCGGAGACAACCGCAGTGCGGACGAACCGCTTACAGTTCACACAGGAATATAAAAATACAAAGGATACAAATTAAATGCAAAGAATAGCAATTAATGCTACTTTTCGCTGAAACGAAATGTGTTATTTTCGAAGATTCACTTTTTGCGTAAATATTTGTTTTTCTCCTGAGAATGCACTAAAACGAAATATAATGATTAGTTAAGTTTGTTTATACATTCCGGTAAATCCTGCAGCTCTTGATTCAAAGATTTTTTTGGCATCCAAGTAGAATACCGCGTTCAGATTGTTACTTAAAAATATCATAATAAAGTTTATAACACACAATTACTTATGTTCTTACAAATCTTATATAAATTTCAAATCGCTTTTGGCAAATTCTAGAAGAAATAAGATGATTGTTACCAAAACAATATTTCTTTTAAAATCAGTATAAAATGTGTCTCATCCAGCAAACGAAGTTTCGTTAGAAACTTTGTAGCCTACTTTGAATTAATTGTATTTTCGTTTCCAGGTAACTTTAGCATTTCTTTAGCACTCGAAATGCGAGGGTCCCCCTTTAATATTAACAAACGATTCCCCCAGGTACCATTTATTTTCCCCGCGTTGTTTATGCTTGGTACTCAGAAAATCGAAATGCCGACATTGCTAAATTAATAACGATAATGTATTTTCATGATTTACATAATCGCCCATGATAGTTGACTGTGTTATAACTAATAACATAAATTTGAAGAGTTTGTTTATTTGTTTGAACGCGCTAATCTCTGCAACTACGGGCCGGAATCGAAATTATTTTTGTTGCGTTAGTCCATTTATCGAGGAAGGCTATAGGCTAACACCACGATACGACCAATAGAAGCCGAGCAGTAATCAAAAAAGTTAAAACGGGATAATTTATAAAGTTTTATGCGGACGTTGTCGCGGGCAACAACTAGTCGTTTATAATCGACCCGATCATCATGAAAGCATCCACATAATCGTTGCTACTTGTACCATAGAATATGTATAACATACAGAATTTGCAGTCCGTATAAACGGCCGGGAAGCTGTCAAACTGACGCGCCTCGATCTCAATCTAATCTCAATCTAGATACGTACATTCGCGAGTGATACATAGTGGCGAGCACACAGAAAAAAATCGCAGCACGTATTGTGCTGTATATGGTTACCTAAAAGCAGCAATGACGCACCCGGAATAAACATATTTTACATTACCGCGAAATTCCGAAAGGTATGGTAGATGATAAATATATACTATTATATCGAGTTTGCGGTAGACATGAATAAAATTATTCAAGATGATTGTATTGATTTTCATTGACTACTACTAAGAGTATTATAAAATAATAATTTCGAGTCGATAACATACATCCGTGAAATTCGTATTATTGAGAGAATTCATATATTCGATGATAGTATTTCCTTTTTGATAGGTAAGAGATAAACCGCCATATTTGTGTTGTCTTCGAACGCTTTTTTGTTTTCGTGTTGAGAAATATAATATTAGGCCTATCATTATTATTTGTAAGTTAAATTTTTCTTTTAGTTTTTTTTTTCAATTTATTATTTTTTTCCAGTGGTAGTGCATTTGTTTATTAATAAAAATGAATAAATAATTCTTATTCTATCGACTTTCGGTCGGGTAATTAAAGTACTATCAAGAGGCAGCCCTGGCACACGTCAAAAGCCCTGCGGCTGTGTGTGTGCAGTGCATTTACTGTAGCTGAATATCTTTAATGTCAACGAGTTAATCAAAGGCGAGTAGAACCGCGTATGCCTTCGTGCTCACTGATCATCGTCTAATTAGTCGATTATGAAGAGAAGCGAGACGGAAAAAGAGAATTTCATAGCTAGCTAATTGTATTTCCGTCCTTGTTTAATGTATGAGGCGCTTTATACCAGGAACTGAAATTAAAATTGTCTAAGATCCTTTGAAGCATACAAAACCAAGTCAAACGTAATAAGAAAAGGAATTTTCATGCCGGCAAAATGCTAATTTCGACACTGGGAATCAAATTCAAACTGCCGCAATGTTAACCGCCAAGTTATTCAGAAACGATTACTAATTCGAAAATTCTACTACGAATTAAGTGTATTTGAGAATTTACTAGAAGGTGTTCTATTTTACTTACCTAAAATTACGTAGGTACCTAGGTTCAATAGGTGTTGATGTTACGAGCTCTATATATAATATAAAATATATTTTCGTTGTCTTGACCCGTAACCCAAGTCCTTCTGGTACTTAGCACGGGACCAGAGTAGTGTGAAGCGTCCTTAGATACTGTATCTACACTTTATTTATAAACACAAATTTAAAATATACCTAAATTTATAATTTGGACGTACTTACAAAATCGAATAGCCGACATTTGTGTATGCATCCTGAAACTTCACTGTTTTTTCGGTCATAATTTGACTAATTTGGTTACTAAATCTCTCTCGTATAATGAAAATTATTTTCGACTTTTAAACTGATCTCATCAAGTGATTAAACTCTTTATTGAAACTTAATAACTAAAGTTAATTTTTACACAATTTCTCGTTGTTACTTCGCTAAAAAACCAGTCACAACTAGTGCTTAAGGCTTTGGAGACATTTATATAAGGCTATCGACTCTATATTGTCACGTGAGGCTATATCAAGCTTTACCGTATATATTATAAGTTGTTTACGATACTTACACTTTTATGTAAATATGGTTCCACTTGGATTATACTGGCTGGCTTGACAAGAATAAAAATATTATACGAAGGCTCAGGGAAATCTGTTTTTCGCCATGATAAACAAATATCAGGTCGATACTTTGTTTGTTTTCTTTGCGATAGCTCGTTTATCTTAAAAATACATTAGCTAGAGGCAAAAGGAGTTAACGGGTGAATCAATTTTTTCTTGTCCTGGACAAATCTTTGAATAAAAAGTCAACCAGCGTATTTTTTATCGATAAAATTAGCTTATTCGATAGCCAATCAAATATTTTAACCGATAATTTACTAAATAAATACTAAATCAAAACATTTCTATGTAAAAAGTCGGTGGTCCAGGGGACAAAACCATATTTTCATACAAATTCTGGGACATATTTTGTCCCCGGCAACTGCTTGTAAACATAAAGGAACTGTATTTTTTTTCTGAAATTCTCAGTTATAACATTGGTCTGTGTATTAAGATAATGTGTATATGATTAGATTTTAAATTAGGTATTAGTAATTATTACGGTCAAAACTCGTTAAGGCAGAAATTGCGGTACAAAAAAAAGTTGATTCACCCTTGTATACTTTCTATAGCAACTTTATCATCATGGCCAAGCTAATTTTGTTATCTTCTGGTTGATCTTTCTCCTCTTGTTTTAAATTAAGATTTATTGTTATATCTGTTTACATTCTTAACGAATTCATGGAATATCGATTAATTATTAACGGCAATCCCAGCACCCAGAAAGTAGAATTTTCTAATGATGCTTATACTGTTCCTTCGTAACCATTTCCAATAGTAGCTTATTAAAATGGCTTTGACAGATAAATATAGCAAAACTAGAGGCATTGCATTTAAATAAATAACTAACAATCGCTTAAAAAATCTAGACCATTAAAACGCCATCTGACGAATTGAGTTTTTCGACACTTGGCTTTACAATGCTAGTACACATATTTTTAAAATTATTGAGATATAGCATGTAGAAGCATTTGCATTCATTTCAATTGTGCATGTTTAAAATACCCTTTATATCAGTAGGAGTGAGCCGTGATTAATTAAACAATTATCGACGAACGACGATAAACCGCTCATGCATACTTCCCGTCCAATTACTCCTTTGTTCACCCGTTTGATACACCCTATATTAAGGATTTATACAGTTAATAGACCAAAGTGCCATTTAGTTAATCGCGATTTGAGATATTACCACAAGAGTAAGCTAGGTCGATTAATTTAATCCTAGAGGTCGCCCTGTGGTCGAAAATTTCTGCAAAAATATCAAAGTCGGCTATAAATATTTAAATCCAAGGTGCAGATGAACTTAAAGAAAAATATAATCTATTCTCAATTTAATCACAGACTTCAGTTTGGCTTTAAGGTCTTGTTACCAGGCCATTAAACTTTATTTTAAAAAATCACGGTCTTCAACCATAAACAAAAGAGTATTTCGTGTATGACTATCGTGTCATGTCAAAATATTGTAGTGAACGTACTGTAGTATGCATAGCGTTTTATTTATTAAAAATATGCAATATTAATGTATATTTTAAATTAATACTAGTATTCCACGCTTCTACTCCATATCAACTACAACTGGGAGAAATTTCGTGCTTTTACATCTACGCGTCCTTCGTTAAAAGAGGTACAAAGTTTGCCGCTCGCGTATTAATATATAGATGAGGCTAAGTAGAGAATATTTCTGATAAAGATTCAGGACCTGTTTTACCTTTTTCTTATAAGTGCCGTATAGGCTATAATTTATCTGACAGATGAAGTGCGTAGAATCTGCAAATTAATTGCTATACGACACATTCAGATGAGAGATAGCATCTCTCAAGTAGAGCAAGTATCTTTCAAAAAATAAAGAAAAAATATATTCTTTAATAATAAGTAATACGTGCAATTGTAAAGGAAACATTTTTAATAAAAAGATATTGAATAACGTTTAAAAACAACTATTATTAATTCTAGTGCAAAAATGTTACCTAAAGTCTAAACTGGTACTAAGAATTCTACAACAATTTTGCCCAATACGAAACAGATAATGAGGAATTCATAAAAGTGTATTGAAGACATAAGTGGAAGAAGCGAATAACTAACACTTTACAACCTTTGAGTAAATACTTATTTTTTCCCATGGAATTTTGATGAATCTTGTAATTTCGCGATTTCATTAAGAAACTTGTCTATCTAGCTATACATTAAATCCACATTATTTTAATTTAAAATTATTATTTCGGTCCTAAGTCCGTTTACGCAAAAGTCCGGCAGTTTTTAAAATGTTAGTTATCCGTTTCTTCCACTTTTCTACGTTGAGCAAGAAACATCTAGGTGCCGTTTAATGAACGCTGAAAACTAGCTCAAAAATAATGTTAACTTTCATGTAAATTGAGTTGACTTGCCCTAGTTTAGTACAATGCTGAACCTCTTAGGCTCACTCACTCACTCACATAATAACGTACGAGTTATGTGCCGAGAGATCTCATTCCTCAACATATTCTTTGTATCACATGAAACCACTTTTATGTTTTATACATTATGTTTTTTCCTACTTAACAATGTAGGAAAAACATGTACAATTGTTTTTATCGTTTTTATGTTTTGCATTTTATCACTGGCATCGTATTTCTTAGCTCTATGCTAATTCGAAATATATCACCATAAATGAAATAAAAATATGAGTACAGAAAATGTGCTTCCCCAGGAATCCAAATATCAAGTGTGAACATAGTATGCCGAGCCTCAGCGTTTCTGTGCGGAGCGGAAAAACCGACTCAAATGACTTCGATACATTAATGTTTGTATTGAATAATTAGATAGATATCGTTTATTTGCTTAGAATGTAGGTAATATAATTTCCAGGTTTTGCAGTGTTTTCTAGAGCCATATACATTCTGCCTTATTACGGCATGCAAATTTTTATTAAAAAGAAAAAAATCTAACATGCAACTTATGGATGATGGACTGACACTAACAATAATGTTATATAACTTGAATAAGAAGTTTGGATGAGATCCTAGGTACAAAACACCTAACATAAGGATTACAAACAAAGGATATGGGCGAAAAGCCAATAGATGACTCTATTTTTTAATAAAAAAAAAACATGCAACTTAAAACAGATTACAAATAATATAACTCCCATTAAAAAGAATGCAATTCAAAGTATCATCTAATCTTCAATATTAAACTTATACAACATCAAGTATAATGAAATAATCGGGTAAAATGTCATAATTCATTAATATTAAATTCATAATAAAGATATTTAAAATTGACAATAAAATCCATTAAAATAATAATATATAGGCAATAAAAAATGCAATTTAAGGTAACATCTAGTTAATTTCAAATTAATTTTAAAATGTAATTTATCAAGTAAAACTGTCATAATTAATTAATTCATTGATGTAAAATATACAGAATTAAATACAATCAATAATTAGATACAATCTATTGTATGTTCAACATAAATTATACTAAGAACATTTAAAGAACGAATTATGATGTCTATACTAGCAACTAATTGTAGAGTTGTGTCATTTAAAAAATCGGATACAGAATAATAGCATTTTTCAGTGAGCATTTCTTTAAATTACTTTTTAAATTTAATTAAAGGTAGTTCTTTAATGACTCTAGGTATACGATTATAAATGAGAGGAGTTATACATAATACCAATACTAATAAGATAAAACTTTTTTTAATAGAACAGTTTAGTATCCAACTGTGTACAAATTGTCTTCGTAATGTGATCGTAACATTGTGCTCCTAGTTCTGGTGTCTTTTAAAGTCGGTAATAAGTGAATATTTGTTTTAACAAAATTATGGGCATTGTTTGCTTCTTTCTTCTTCCACGATGTCAAATAAATCCAATCCGCAGCATTTTCTCAGGTATTTGAATGAACTGACATCAAATCCCTGAGAAAACGCTCGGATGAGATCATATTTCCTCTTCCTTCTTTTCTTCTCCATTCTTTTTACTTCTTGAGTACACGTCCGCTATTATAATCCAACTCATAGTATTAAAGAAACCGACGTCTTTGATAAAAATCTTTTCCTTTTTTCTTGATCAGCTTCTTGTTTCTTGAAAGTACTCCATTATAATACAACTCGCAGCATTTTCTCAGGAATTTGAACGAGCTGAACATCAAATCCCTGAGAAAACGCTCGAGTGGGATCATACTTATTTTGTTCGACGCCGCGATGTTCCAAGTGCCTTTAATATAAGCTATACTGTAAATATTATATTTTAAGCACTATTTTATTATTGTATAAACCATAAAAAAATCTATATAATAATTATTGTTTAAAGTATTTTTTATTATTATAATTGTATAAACCATCAAAAAGATATATTCATATTAAGCTAGTTGCCCATATGAATAAAAAACTATAAGAGTATGTCAGTATGATAATTAGATTAATTTAATTGCTAAATATATTGATTTTTTGCGCTGTTATCACGTGATCCGAAACGCTGTCCGTTATGTCTTGTTCACACGTATTAAGTTAATAAGTATGTAACTAAATTTTAACTTAATTTTAAGTTAAAAATTGCATGTAAACACAAATGTTAGTAGCAAGTTACAAGTTAAATGACTTAAATTTTGACATTTAGACCTACTTAATACGTGTAAACCAGACATTATGATGAGAGTCTGTGGCGTCACTAAATTCAAAATAAACAACGACGAAGGTGGTATAAATAAATAATAAATAATTTACAAATATTCATATTTTTAAATTATTTATTATTAAATGCAGAAAGTGGTTTTTACACTTAAAGATTGATTTTTAAAACCTCTTTTAAATTTTATAAATGTAGTGAAAAGAAAAGTAAAAATAAATCTAGTTGTTTCTTATGCGATTAGTGACGTGGCCCATCATGACGGACAGGGTTTTCACTGGCATTCAAAATAACATTAATATTAAAGTTGTTTTATGAGTATTATCGAGGTTAATTTGAGAAAATAAAATAATCACTGAAAAGTGGCTAAGTTAGAAATAAACTGACCTACTTTTTCAAAAAGTGTCAAATGTTATATAAATATTCAATATAGGCTACGTTTGCATCAACGCGTTAAGTTTGCAATCTGTCTATGAACCAATTTCTTTGAAATGCTGACTATGACACGCGATGATGATGGCAATGTTGGAAATGAAGTAATGGTACCCGTGTCCAGGTCGTTACATCACCGCCTCCACGTTCACGAGAAATTTAAAAAAAAAAAGCATTTCAGCGCACCACAATTTGCTGCTCCAATCTCGCCCACGCCGTATAAAATAAAGGAAAAAGTTATTTATTAACCTTTTATACTAATTTATTTCACGTGTAATCTCTTTAACATATAAAATAATTCTTGTGTCCGTGTGTTCCTCACTTATTTTCAACTAAAAAGCTAATGATGACACGTGAGTACGATCGTGCAGAGGACCGACTCGGCTCTGCTCGTCGATCATCGTACATATATTTTTAATGATATTTAGGGGGCAAGCGGGTAGACGTAGACGGGTTACCTGATGAAAAGCAACTGCCGTCGTCCATGGACACTCGTGACTCTTTGGAAAGAGTCGCAAGGGCGTTGCCGGTCTTCTATGGGAGAATAGAGATTAGGGAAGTTGGGCCAACGGTAAACTCACTCACTTAACAAAACACAGCACAATGCCTTTTCACGATAGTTTCTGTCTTCAGTGTCTGATCCTTTGATCGCCTTTGCGATAATATACTTCTGTTATTTTTATTATCGCCTTTAATACTCCCTACAGTATTATCGCTAAATTTAATTTTGTAGCACCCTGTATTACATATTCGTTTATCTTGCAAAAGAAGTACACACTTAGGGGGTAGGTAGGCACAAAATCAACACTTTTATTCAGCTTTTGTCTTTGGCTTCTTAATCGGCTTAGAACAGGTTTAACTTTGCAAGTTCGCAAGTTTCGAAGTAACTTTAGGGCAATTGTGATTGATCACCTCCGCCTTTCATGAATATAATGTTAATATCTGAAAATCAGTCGCGTAGCGTAAGGGGAGGGGGGGATGGGCGGCCCGTCACTACAGGGGTAGAAAAAAAATTAACGAAAATTGCTCTTAACGTTTGTAAAAAATTGTAGTACAAATTAAGCGGCAAAATTGTCCTAGGGGGCGGCAAATTGTCCTCCGCCCCGGGCGGCCGATACCCGCTCTAGGACACTTCTGAAAAAATAATCTACGAGGAAACAGTAATCTTTATTATTACTAGTTGACTCTAGGTTTTAATATCCTATTTTTTTAAGTAAGGACAAGACCTGTCGGGAAAAAAGTTGTAACCTATATTTCAAGTTAGATAAAATTTCATATATGGCGTGCAAGGGATGAGGAAAAAGTGTTACCTATGTTAATTAAGAAAAAGCTGGAAGTGGTTGGCATATGATTTATTCAATATAAATATAAATTTATTATATTACGATAAAATATAAATAAATATATTTTAGAATAGTCGGGATACAATATTATAAATACATATTGTAAAAGTTTGTTTGCCTCACAAATGAGCGCATCTCGCTGACAAACTTCGGTTTGGCGAGAAATTTTTGTATTCGTTTTTAAGTTATGTTAATTAAATAAATAAAACAAAGCAGTCCATCGTTGACAATGTGACAAAGTATTTTAAATTAAATTGCAATTTTAATAATATTATTAAAAAAAAATTGTAGTCCTATCTTTTCATCCTAATTACCATGATTAAAATTTAAAAGTTTTGTAGTAACGCCTGATAGGCGTCAACTTGCAAGTTTTCTAATGTCCCACTAATGTCTGACATGTTCTTGAAGTTGAGGGTCGAGCAAAAACTTTATCTGAAATGTGTAGGCAATTTATAACATCGACATCTTGACGCTAACTGAGTCATAAAGGATTTATCATATTTTTTGTGCAATTTCAGCTTGTGTGAGTTCTCGACATTTACTCTGTAAGTTTTGACATGCATTTTCCGGAATGAAAAGTATCCAGTGTCCTTTCACACCCAATTTCAACAAAACCAGTTTAACGGTTTGGTTATAGGCAAACAAACACTTTCGCATTTACAATAAATACAGGATGGATGACTTATATATTTTGTGTTCAGAATTCAAACGAATCAGTATTCAAAGGTAATGAAAATTGAAATGTGAAAATTATAAAAAACCTTCTGATATAGCTTATAAGTTAATTGATATTTTATGTCTTAATTTTGTCCATTCAAGCTGTTAATATTTTAATTAAGTCATCAGGCCTGGTATTTGTTGTTTACGATGGATCTAACTGCTCTATAGACTTTCATCAGCCAACCTCGACAGTCATAATATTTTGTTACCGAGTCATAAACTTTATGTCTCCCAATCGAAAACCTTGATAAAATATTGCCAAATTGAGCTATTAGAAGTGGCGATAGCGTTATTGGACTGGAAAAATGACACGGGTTCTCTACCAAATGGAAAATAGAAATATATTTTATTGCAG
>JAOTAV010065829.1:0-14143 GCA_026546445.1 Cyclargus thomasi | reverse complement strand
TTACGCCGGGGGTCGCGGGTTCGAATCCCGCCGACGGAGCAAAAAGTTTTTTAATGTTCCTGGGTCTTGGATGTGTATTAAATATGTGTATCATATAAAATAAATATGTGTATAGTATAAAAGTATTAAATATATTTCCGTTATCTGGTACCTGTAACACAAATCCCTCGGGTACTTAGCACGGGGCCAGACTGACGTGGTGTGAAGTGTCCATAGATATTATTATATTATTTTACTAGCAACATTATTCTGACGTAGTCTTTTGTAGATGGTTAAAATTGGACTACAATTGGATTTAATGATTTAAACACATGATCATGAGTATTATTTCTTTTATGATCTCTTCGTTTATTCTGCAGGACATGACATACGTATTATTCAACGAGAGAAACGATATTTTTATAAAACATAAACATGAAAATACCATATAATCAAATATCGCATATTTGACAGGATTTTATTCCACCTTCGAGTATTCAGAGTCTGATTTTAATTTTGACTTTTAATAAATCATACTTCAAATTACATACATTTTATTTATAATTTTACTATTTTATTATATGTATAGAAAACAACACTGTCCTATAAATCTCACTCGATAACACTTATATTGAGATACTCGTGTTTATGTCTCATGATCTGATAAATGATCAAAATCTTTTTCGCCACTACAATTGTGTGATACCATCTACATTTTTTATTAATTTGGACGGTTTTTTCAAGCGACAATAAAAAATTAACTAACGCCTCTAATAACAGACTTTAGTTATTGATACATCGAATTTCCTCTATCACGATCACATCACGCCACGACGGGTGGTGATCGCTTATCGCATATCAGGCATCTGTTAAACGCCCACCACGTTACACCCCTGATGGCACGTGTCACGTGTGCTAAAATTGATTTCTGTACAAAGTGAAAATACTGCTCCTAGCCCCTGCTATGGATCTTCGTAGGTGATAACGCCTACGCAGTCCACTTGTGTACCTGTCTGCTCGCCGGTCATCGTATGTGCTCACCTGTGTTCGGCGAGTTGACAAAGTAATACTAACGATGTGCAGATGCTTCCACGATTAACGATTAACTCCGATTGTGTAGAGCAGGACTTCTCGCACGCACGCCTAGGGGCATAGAGAAATGTTAGAGGGGGCCTCGTAGATATTTAAGATTACATTTCCAAAAAAAGGTATACCCTACATTTTTTTTACGCAATAAGCCAGGGACGCTCAAAATTGGTCTGCCCATACAAAACAACCGCTTACCGCTGCTAATTTCTCGCCTAACTCTTAACAATACACGAAATAAATATTATTCTTTTTATTTTGCGAAGGTTATGCTGATGCTCATAATTGCATGAAAAATCTTTTATTTCCCCGAAACCGAATTATGAGGTTCATTTATATTCAAATTCGTTTTGGAGTACTGAAGCTGAACATGGCTGGCGGCTACCAAAACTCATTCACCGGTACAGAATCGAGTTAAACCACCCCTCATACTCTCCCGATAAACCGTTTCACTTATCTACCTGACTCCACTTCGAAATCAAACTCTATTTATACCTGATAGAGTAGAATTTTCTTTGCGGGGTAGCATCAAAAATATACGTGAGAGAGATGATGAAATATGATCCCCGTTATGCGATTTTAAGTTCTGTGAATGTAAAAATAGAATATGATTTGCTTTGGCAGGGTTCACTTAATAAATTCGCGTATAAAAGTTGTCGGTTGCCTTTGAAGTGGCGCTTCTGCATGCAAATCGTAGGGGCGGTGAATTGGCAATCAAGCGAAGTTTATATACTGTATGTGTTTATATTATGTATTCCATGAATTATTTTAAGAGTGCTTTGACAAAGAACTTTGCCACGTTGAATAAAAAAGAGTTTTGTCATCCTGATTTTAAAGAGGCGTGGCCATTTTATGCATATGTGCAGAAGCTAATAGTTTCTAGCTGAAAGTTTTCCATACATGCATGTATCAAGTTACGTCTACATCCATACTAATGTAATTATTGCGAAAATGTGCCTTTTTATTTGTGCTTTCTTCACGCCCTAACTGATTTTTTGTTTTTAAATCTAAATATCTAGTGGTGCTTTAAAAATAGATTTTAAATGTTTATTTTTATGACTTTTATTAATTAATGAATCTCACAAAATGTAAAATCAACATGATTAATCTTCACTCATTATGATGTATAATATCACAATAATTGTAATTTTGTTTTGTTTTATAGTCATTTATGGCTCTCAGTAGCCCGAAATATATAGTTTTATTTATTTATTAAAAAAGTAATATACAGGGTACAGAAAGTGACAATTAGTTTTCCTTGCGAGGAAAAGTATCTTAAAGTAAAAATACTGTAATGTAGCTCTACCATGAGTTTTTTGTATGTGTGTATATGTTTTATAGTGCGTAAGTTTTAAGGATGGAAAATTTTAGTTCCGCAAATGACCGCTGTGTAATTCGCTATACTAAAAATTTACGTAGTGGCTATAGAGTATCGATAAATACTTTCGCGTCAAAGTCATGGTAGAGTTACTGTAAAATACTTACGTACTGATCAAAATATTTAAACAGTGTTTTACAAATCAAGATTCACAGTCCTTTTCTGGAATATCGTGAACTTAATACGACAGAAAGGGATAGCCAACCATGATTAGTTAAACACTGTTTAAACATTTCTATGAATAAAAGGGTTACAGTAAAAATTTAAATCCCTAAGGGACTCTTTCACCCCTGACTGATAAGTGTCGGAATGTCTATCCATAGCTTTCTTTTTTAGTTGTTGTACGGAGAATTAGTCAAAAAAATTGTGGATCAGATCAGATATCAGAAACTTTATCAGTATTTAACAGGCCCTAAATATTTAATTCGCAAACAATATTCAACAAATTATACTTCACTTTGTAACTTAACATGGCCATGTTCCGTTAATGCCGCCATAATGGCAAATTGGCCGGATTAATTCGGTGTCGGTATTGATCTAATTTGCCGCCATTACATCCCCCCCCGTCCGCCCTCGCGCTTCACCCCCGCGCCCGCCCACTGTACGTCGTAAATTGTGAGCTACTATGACTTGGCTATAAATGTAAGGTACCGTTAAGTCAGTAGATGTTTGGTGTATAAACTAGCTTTTTCCTGTGGCCTTGTTCGCGAAAATACGAATATTCTCGCAAGCTCTATATAGATATACATCAAGAGTGAGATGTTTTTTTTAGAGTAAATCGTAAAAATGCAAAACAAATATTTTTTATTTTATTTGTAGATTGCGCAGTTTAAATTTCGCCTGGACATTTTTTTACACGTATATGTATATTAAGAATATTACATTTTCAGCCACGATAGTTAGAGAGATTAAATCGCTTACTAAAAGTCAGAGGCTCAGAAGTTGTGCACTCATTGGTCAAAAATTTTCTTTTCACTATCATAAACCAAAATAATCTTTCGCTAGGAAGTGGCAGAAATTACTGCATTTCGTGTTTTCCATAAATTCATTCGCAATAAATGAGGACCGTAAAAATGGTCCAAGAACCAAGAATAATAACTTTATAACATATTATTACGTTGTTATTGGATTTTCTACAACACGATTACATTAATTAGACAGTTGACTAAAGAAAGAAAAGAAATATTTACAAAAACATAAGAAAATGTCTTAAAACAGCAACAGAAAACTAGCCAATGTATCGGTTTCGACTCTCTTATGGTTTTTTTGCATTTTAAATTTTTATTAACTTTCAAATAGTTATCAACTTTAGTTAAATCAATGATAATATTTTGTATTGACCAATATTTTGTATAAAATTTCTATGGATTTTTTTCAGACGTGTTATTGCTTACATTTTTGAGTATACTATTTTTTGTCTTTTACAGCCCGTTATAGTCTATTTTACCTTGACATTTCTATAGTGATCGTTATTGCTTATGTATTGTAGTCCATAGGGAGGTAAAATAATTTTGAACCATCTTTTTGCCACGCTCCTTCCACGCGCTAGTCGTAAAACAAATATGACAAAAGTATATTTTTACAATACTCTTTTTTACAGCTTCTTCTGAAGTCGATTGTAAAGTTTTTTAATGTTAACACAATTTTAAACTGTGACTAATTATAAATTGTTACGTTTACTAAAGTCATCAACGTAATTATATCGCAAAAAAAACTTTTTTTTCATCGCAATTCTTGCGAAGATTCAAAAAGATTTTTTGTGTATTTTAATGTTTTTTGGTCCACGCGTACGGTCACATGCCATATATTTGTAATAATGTATTTTTTGCTAGGCGGCAAATAAGCAAATATGTTACCTGATAGAAAATTACCATGGACCATGGTCGCGTTGTCGAAATGCAGGTCGTAATGTCCTGGAAATTCTTCTATAATAGTTAATTTCAGACGTTTACTAAGCATCAATGGATGGTAGAATCAACAAAATACAGTGATTTATAAAGTACTAGCTTTTATTCTTGTAGGCTTCTTAACAAACATGACGTTTTTCCACAGTCAAAATTAGCCTATGTTACTCCGCATCCAACTATGTATATGCCTGACATCAAGACGGTTTTTTGCTTAGTTAAGATGATGAAGGAAGGACAAACAAAGAAACAAATTTACAAACAGACTTTTTCATCCATAATATTAGTATTGATTATAGTATCGATATTACGGTTTTCATACTACAAACATTTGACCATATCGTGTAGTCCCACAGACACCGGGACAAAGCCGCGTGTTCCCGGAACCCCGGGACATCGGGACACCGAGGCGGTTCCTGGGATGTAAATCACGTCCTTTATTGGAGCAATTACTGTTACTTTCAATGTTTTAGGCAAAAACAGAAGGTTTCACTTTTAAAAATTGTTAAAATATGTATATGATTGTTTTATTGTGCCATTCCGAAAAATATCGGTCTTATTTTCGGTGGTCATCTTCGTGTTTACAGATAGTGCAAGTGTTTTTATTTGTTTTTTGACTGCGTAAAGATACATTGTATTATAGGTCTATCTTTTTACTTCATAAAGATCTTTTTTCGAATTTGAAACTGAAACTGCTCAAGAACATCGGGCAAAATACCATAGACTTTCTCTACTGTACAAGAAGTACAAGAATTCAAAAGAAAGTTGCGTAAAATCTTCTAAATCATACGAATACTTTCGTTGTAAACTCTTTCTTGATACACAATGAAATGACATACAACCCTTGTAATGAGATTTAAATAGAACAGTGAGAGTTACAATGGGGTTACACAATACAGATTCACTTTTGAGTGACTCTCTACGATTTATGGTAGAAGTTCGAGCAACCGTATTGTCACCCAGATGCAACTACATTGTCACCAAATTGTAACTACATTGTCACCGAGACGCAACTCTTCCGATGTCGGACTCAATGCTCGTAACGGGTGCAACGGTCCTATTTACTGCTATGAAAGTTATTGTAACAGTGTTTTAAAAAAGGATTGTGTTGATTTTCGACTTTTGTTTAAATATAAACAATACGTTTCGCAACGGTATTAGTTTGAAATGCAACACTATTACGCACTGTTCTGTATGGAATGTTAAGATTATTATTGGTCACGGTGCGGAAATTGTATCATATTTTGTATATTTATTTCTACACACAACTTTTCGGCGGTTTTGTTTGCATAATATAGTGTATTTAGTAATCCAGAATGTCAGCTTAGTCTTTGCCAAATTTTATCAAAATCGCTCCAGCCATTTAAGCGTGAAGAAGTAATAAACATACTAACTTACTAAATTTCGCGTCTATAATATTACATATAGTAAAAAGTAGGTTCTACCCAAGGCATTCTCAGGCCTATATTATACTCACTAATTTGTTGAATATAAATTTGCTAGCTTTGGCCCGGCGTCGCTCGCGTGAAATTAAAAATTCGCGTAAAATACTTCTTCAAGTAACTCTGTGCTAAAATTAAAGTCGAATGGTTGTTTCATTATGGCGTAAAAAAAGGACTCAACAAACAAGCAAACACACTTTGACATTTATAACAGTTACAAATTAATGTTAATGTTAATGCTACTAATAAAAATATATACCATTTTTACTAAGGTATGTACGGAAGAGCTGCATTTTCATTTACTCAACATTAACTGTGCAGTTTTGGTACACTATAACATATCTATTCTACACATATAATAAAACAGTAAAATTGGAGTGGCTGTATATTTAATATTTATACAAAATGATCAATGTGGCGGTACTAAGAAACAGTAATAGAACGCATATGGGCAAAAAAATGTCTGTTTAACTTTTTACATGCGCTAATCTCAAGAACTACTGGACGTATTTGTATAAATCTTTTTTTTTTGTTTAATAGCTTCAAGGTTTGGGCAACATATAGGATACTTTTTATCCCGGGAAAATGTACGGTTCCTGCGTGATATACAAATTTTTGCGCAACGAAATTAAGGGCACCCACTAGCTATGTAATATACAACTTATTCCGTTTTGCTATTGGCTAATAGTTATTTGAAATAGCCAACTTTTTTATTGCAATACAACCCGTTAGTTTTAAACAATTCGCCGCTTGTTCCGCAAAATGTTTTGTATTTTAATTGAGGTTTTAGGGCCCAATTGGCGGAAGGATTGCGAAAAGGGTTGTATATTTTACGGTACTTTGTCAAAGAGAAAAGAGTTATAAAATAGAAAAGACTTTAAAAAGCATAATAATTGTCTTTGTCGTATACTGCGACTTTTTCCGCAAAATACTGTTTGTAAAAATTTCTAAGAATTGCATTTTGGGATTTTATTGAGAGGTCTTTGAGCCTAAGTATTTTTTGTTTTTATTTAAATGTGTGATTTTTAATACATGTACCATCGAGGAGATCATATCCTGTTGATGGACCTACGCAATTTGGTCGGAATATCAGGTCCATTGTTATCTGTTATCTGTCGGCACCCGGCTAAGTTTGATATATGAAGTTATAGCGCGACCGAACTACCTAGATTCATAATCTGGCACCAATTCCGCTTTGCGCGGGTACGAAATTCGAATACTCCATACTCTTCCTATCTTTTTCTGATATTTTTTTTTGCGGTTCCCAAGACAGCTTTAGCTTGTCCCTCGGGCTTACTGATATCATATCAAAGGGTTTTCGTGGTTGGATATCGCTGTCGATCGACACAGGAGATGAAGTGGTAAGAATGTGTGGTGGGTCAAAGCGCGTATAAAAATTTGGCCACGAAGCAACTTTTCCGATGACTTATAAGTATATTGTAAAAAAGTCCATCACGATAGAGTTTCTAAAAATGACTTCATAAACTCTGAGGGCAAATTTCTAAATTTAAAAAAAACCTTATTACTGTCCTCGGAGAAAAAAACTCCTATATATTAATACGCGAGCGTAAAAATTTGTACTCCTTTTCACGTGTAGATGTAAAAGTATGAAATTTCTCCCAGTTAAAGTTGATATAGTTGATATGGCATTTGAGAATAGAATATATATTTTTATAGCTCCCTAATATAATTTATGGTCGAATTTCGACCTTAGGGCGACCTCTAGTTTTTGTTAATCGTGCAATAATAAAAACGTTATAAATTACTACTTTAACGTATATATGATACCTTTAAGAAAACCTTTAATGACTTAAGTTACTTTGTGCAGGAACCAACAAACGCTTATCTGAAAGTTGATCATGTTCTACAGAAGTATTGTGTCATAAGTTGAAATTTAACATTGCAAAAAACCTACTATTGTCCATGTCGATCACGGATCATACTTTCTATCATAATAAATGCGGCTTTATGTCTGATTTTCACATATTAATCGGCTAGTTGGTGTCGCAACTTCGTTGCGCAAAAATTTGTATATCACGCGGGAACCGTACATTTTCCCGCGATAAAAACTATCCTATATATTGCCCAGACCTAATAGCTATTAAACAAAAAATGATTTATTCAAATCCGTCCAATAGTTCCGAAGATTAGCGCGTACAAACAGACTAACAAATAAATAGATAAACAAACAAATAGACAACTTTTTTGTAGACTTGTGTTCTTTTACTGTTCCCAGACAATTTGGGGGACATTAGCTTGTAACAACATTAATTGTACAGACACGCCAATTTTACTGTTTTATTATATGTATCTGAGAAGATGCGGCTATATCTGATTTTCATATATATTAATCGATAAACCGACCTCCTTTCCGTGTTTCCTAAAATTTCACTATAATAAGATAAAACTCTTTTTAGAAATCTCGCATTCTGCGTCCATATTACTAAAATGGTAAATAATTTTTTTTCAAGGTTTGCCGGCATTAACATACATTAGCTTTTGACCACGGCTTCGCTCGCGCAGAGTTCAATAATCCCGCAAAATATGAATGTTCTTGTAACTCTTGTAAGCCTCCCTTGGGAACATGATGTTTTTCCGAAAACAGTTTGTATAATATTACTTCAAACAAATTATTTTCCATCCTTTTAACCAAGTCTACGCAAAAACCGTGATGGAAGGACAATCAAACAAACACACTTTCGCATTTATAACATTATTATGGATTAAGTCACAGAATAGGTCCCTAACTGAGGGACTTAATTGCAACAATTAATGAAAACGACCATTAATGTTATCCTATAAATTGGACAGAAATCACGACAACATTACTGTCTTTTGTTACACAGTCGGCTAAATAACAAATGCCTATGGTACGTGTCAAAAGTGAGTCCTGCAGCGCCTTCTGAGTTAAGTTGGTAAACTGTTTGCCAAGGGAATATAGCCTTTATGTTTCAGTAATAGGAGCCATCTAGTGTAGTAACGTTGGGTTGTATCGGCATAGCTATAATGTTTGTGTGCTGAGGGGATGTGTTTGAACAACAAATTAGTTCCATTATACGCTTGTAAGGGAGGAAGTGTTGACGAGGATAGGCCTTTATTGGTTTTTGTATCGGAATTTGTCTAGGATGAACCAGACTTGACTGGAAAGAGGTACAGAATCACTGTGTTCGATGTTACATTTCTGCTTTAGTGTTTTCAGAGCATCCGTAAAGTACGTCGAAAAAATTTTGTTTTGTTATAGCGTCAGGAAGGAAAAGACAATGCTTTTTCTTCCTGACGCTATAACTTCGGATCGCAGGAACCGAATTTCACGATTTATCATTCCTTGGAAATGTCTCTGGCTCTGTGAAGTTTGTAGCAAAAAACATCAGAATAATTTTCAAGAGAAAAGTTACCACGCAGACAGAGTGGCGGACAACAGCTAGTTTTCTATATAAATTGCGATTGACAATAACAAAGTGACAATATTATGACACTTTTTGTCAATTAATAATAATAATAATTTCTTCATTAACATAATTAATACAACAATCCTATGAAGACTGACACCTAAACTAGGCTATGCCCGTATCTCTGGAGTCAGCGGCTTCTCCCATTATTTGCAACCAGTGTGAATGCGTCAATTGCGTTTGTTATAAGCTCAGGGCTAGTGACTGCTTCAATATGCTACCGCCTAGAATCTAGATTGATCGAAAACACTATGGAAAGAGATTATTTAAAACAAAATACACAATGTAGTATATGTAACGCACTCATAACGATAAGCTGAATTGGTTAATAGGATTCTAATTTTTTCTAAAATGTAAATTTCTAATTTTTTATGATATCAAGCGGGCAGAAGGGTTAAAGCATCTGCCATCACCCATGGACACTCGCGACATCCGAAGAGTCCAAGTGCGTTTCCGGCCTTTATGAGGGAATAGGGAATGGGAATAGAGGCTTTCTGAAGTTGGGCCACCGGTAAACTCACTCACTTAACGAACCTCACAGAAAACTGGCGTTTCACGACAGTTTCCTGTGGGGTCAAGGTATCACTCCGGTCAGGTCGGCCCTTGTGTGCCGAAGCATGACTCTCCCACAGCAATGAGCATCCGTATTATGCACTTGAGATCGAAAATATCTCATTGTTACACGCCTCCACCGGGGTTCGAACCTGCACCCTCTCGAGTGCGAACCCACTAGGCCGTGGACGCTCAAAATTTTTTGGATTGATTGAGCCTGGTTTAATCTATAGAAAGATAAAACAGAAATCTCGATTCCACGCGGGAAAAGCTGCCGGTAAAAGCTAGATTGTATGCGTAGCATTTAGATTTGACGAGAATTCGTTGCGTGTTGATACAAAAGTTTACTTCCCTCCTAATTAATATACTTAAAAATTCCTATATTGCCACGAATATTTAAAAACTAAAATTAAATCAATAGGTTTAACCACTTTCGAGTAATGAGTCTAACAAAATTGAAAATTCATATTTACAAAACATTGTTACATTAAGGGCTTAACTAAAGACCCAGAAATTTGTTCTACTAAAAAAAATATAGATCTTAGAACCGTTACAATTCCCAACATTTGCAATTGTTATAATTTTGCATAACGGCAATTTTATTGCATTTTTGTAAATCGAACTGTTTTGGCATTTCTCTGCTTTTTATATTGTACCGTTTTGCAATTGTCCGTAGAAAGTTTCAAAATTTCACCAATAAACATAAAACCTTTCTAGTATTCGTATTGCGAAATGTTTTGTGTTTGATGTCACCGCTCGGAAGTTTAGGCAGTAGAGAATTAGTTTATTAGTCAGTACAAAAATAAACAATAAACTATTGTTTCTGTACAATGGCGTATAGGATTGTTACAGAGGGTGCCGAAAGTTGTTAACTTTTATAGGCACGTGACGGCCGACGCCATCTTGTTTTGCCTTCGTTCGAAATTTGAATACCTATTCTAGAACTTTGTCTCCATCTTGTTCTCGCATCATCTTTTATATTATTATTATTAATGCGAAAATGTAAGCTTATCACGCATTAACTGCTGGACTGATTTAGATGCGACTTTTGACCGCGACTTCACTAGCATTAAGTATTTTCATTCCACATTTATCTCCTTGAGGGTAAAATTGATTAAAATTAATCAAAACTGTGATGATTTGAGCTGTGCGTTGGTAGATTAAGTAGAATTTACTTTGTTAGTTAGTGATATGGTATGAAGATATTTGAGATACCGGAGGGAACATATTAAGGATACCTAGTGTGTAGATTCTAAGCCTTTTCGTAGATATTTGAAAAAAATATTCTTGTAGGTACATTATAATCATTCGAATTTATTGCTTGTTTGGATACAGCTAGACTATGGTGAGTTAGATTTCATAATGTTGCTGAAACATGAGATTTATATGTTTTCACAAGACACCCAGTAAGGTTTTGTCACATCATAAAATTTGATATCCAACTTAGGTATTAGATTAAATCGAAAACTATAACATCGCATTTTGGTAATATATTATGAAGATATCCCGTGCCCCATGGGCATTTACGAACTCATTTATTTCCAAGCAAAAATATGCCCATCTTGTATAATGTAGCTTTCTGACAGGGAAATATATTTTTTTAATCGATTTAATCTATAAACACAAACGCTTGCCTTCTATAACCAATATAGTATACATGTACACAGTATTTTATGGCTTAAAAGTTGAAATCGAAAAAAATACTTTTGAAATGTCGCTGGAAACATTTTGCATTTATATGGCGAGACGCACACCGCTAACTAAAATCAATTCAGTGGTTTAAGCGTGAAGAAGTAACAGATACACAAACTTTCGCCTTTCTTTTAGTATATCATTGTGTTGTTTTGTAGTAAATTGTCCTAAAACTATTTAACTATTCAACTTATGTCAAAACAAAAATCATGCGTGCAGCGTCACTCAATAGAGTTATACAAAAAGTAAATAAGCATAACCTATAACTTGCAGGGAAGATGATGACACAACCAGATGTGGCACAATATGGACACAGTATAAATATCACACAGTAGGATATATTTTAAAATATCTTTGGTGTAATAAAAATTGATCTTAACACGGGTACAAAATGGTCGTGAGACGTGATGTCTTTAAAACATTTGTTTGATTTGCTGACCGAGCATTTTTTTTTATTTTACTGATATACTTAACATGTATGCACATAAACTTTCCCGTTGAACAACTCCGTCTCCCAAATCAGTATCCTTTGCACACTCAAAAATCTTAGCATATTATGTTAACACAGACAGCAGATTCTTTTTTTTTAATTGCTTTTTTACTGTCGCGATTTACCGATCATGTCATGTCACCGTCGTTTTGTCGGTTGGTCTACTGTATATCAACAATACTGTGAGAGCTTTCCCTTAACAATAGAAGCACCCCGTTTTGTTCTGTACGTAACTGGAGTAACGGAGAGAAAGTCCCAGTTAACTTTATGACCCAATAAAAGGACCGTTTCAAAAGAAATTGTACAAAAAGACAGTACCTGTTATAATTATTTACTCCCATTTTACCGTTTTGATGTTAGAGTTGCCGCTGGAAATTTCTTCTTTTGTTTTGGCTGTGTAGATTGTTTACACAGAATTTAGATGTTTGAAAAAAATATAATGATAGTTTTCCTTAATCTATATATTAATACGCGAGCGGAAAATTTGGTAGCCCTTTTTACGTAAGACGCGTAGACGTAAAAGCATGAAATTCCTCTCAGTTATAGTCGATATGAAAGACGAGCGTGTAATACCAATATTATTTTTAAATACGCTTTTATCTTAAATATTTTTAAAAAATAAAACACTACGCATACTGCTACACGCACACTACAATATATCATACATGAAATATTCTATCTTTTATTATCGTATTGCGACCGAGAAAGCGTTTCTTTCTACATTGGCAGATGTACAAAGTAAATCTGTCAGTTTGTCTAATACTTTCGTATGTTTACTGACACCATGCTTACTGCAGGGTATTGAAAAGCTCGATACGTCTAGGATCATATATCCACTAGATCCTCAATAATTATGTTTCCTTCACCGTACCAGCATCCATTCGAGATATCTTCTATATTTTTCCAAAATCAGACTACCCGTTCCAAAATTAGAAACAGTTGATTCGAAAGCCTTGCTCGCTTTGCAAACGAATATAAATGAAGTAGGAATACTTGTGAGAAGCAAAAAGTGTGAAAGGACACCATGAAAAGATGTAAGCGCAAAACATTGTGCAAGCTCTTCAAATTACAATAAAAAGTTGTAATGTGGTTTTTATTGAGCTTAGATGCGTAATCATTGCACAAGCCCTTGAAATGGTACAATAGTATCAATGTGTTATTGTCACGGCGTGCTGTGTGGTCCGCGTATGAGGGTAGTCACGGAGTCAGCGCCCGTGAAATTACGTCACGTAAGCCGCAAGTGACGATTATCACGCGACAAAACCGCCGTTGTCGATAGTTCGACACATCATCGAATTCGCGCATCACTAGAAGTCAATTCGAGCGAGCGAAGTGTTTCTTTTGTCGAAATAACTGATATATATTGACGATAAAATGTTCGCAAAAATTGTCGCTTGACTATCCCTAATCGCTATTATAAACATCGATATTCAATCGATATTTAATCTTTAATTTTTTTTATGAATGCCTCTTTTTTTTTAAGAAATGTTATTATGAATTGTTTTGCGATTTTCACGTATTTCTTCTCTAAGGAAATTGTATATGTTGAAGAAACTCTAGTTATTTCTTTGCTCACAAAACTGCTCGCCTGGGATCAGTTTAACTATATTATTGGTTTACCTATCTATCAGTTGCATAACCGACGAATACAGAAGATGACACGCGAGCAAAATTATGTAGAGAGGACATGCTCGTTTCTGTCCACCAATGTTCGTCTATTTTCGCCGTAGATCGTCGAATCGACAAAGTACGAAGGCCGATTTTGTGAAAGCTTACTCGATTTCCGCCTTGGGATAGCCATGCTTCGGCGCGATTGGCTCGACCAAAGTAATACCACGGCCTCACAGAAAACTGGCGTGAAAAGGCTGCTGTGTTTCCTTCAGTGAGAGAGTATACCGGTGGCCCAACTTCCCTAATCCCCCAATCCCTATTCCCATTCCCTCATAAAAGCCGGCAACGCACTGGCAACTCTTTGGATATCACGAGTGTCTATGAGCGACGGCAGCTGCTTTCCTTCAGGTAACCCGTCTGCTCGCTTGCCCCCTAAATATCATTAAAAAAAACGATAAGTGTACCGAATAACAAACTACGAACATCAGAGACTTTGTAGAGGCTGGTTAAAATTACATCTTAATAACGAAATCTATCCTATCACCTTGTGTAAAGAAGTT